>VXAD01008119.1:129914-241652 GCA_013399195.1 Dicrurus megarhynchus
AGGGACCAGAGAGAATGGGAAGTAAAGAACAAAGGCAGCCAGGAAAATAAATAGCAAATCGCAGCCACCTCCAAAGTGGCAAACTGGAAGAAAACAAAGAGGAGGGAAATCAAATGGAGAGTACTAAGAAATTAACAGAGGAATAATCGTGACAAGTAATTGTTCCCCCGCATGTGTGCGGAGAAATACGAACGTTCGAAGTGTGACACCACAGAACCTGGACAGTGAGCATAGAGGCAGGTGATGTGTTCAGGATTACGATGGTAAAGGCTTGAGGCCATCACTGTCAAAAAGCAAACAAGTTTCCAGCCCAAATTCCGTTGCAAATGAGAGGATCTGAGCACCCAGTTTCTTCAAATTCCTTTCCAATTCCCAGTATCTCATAGTTTTCGTGCTGTTAGAATTCCAGCTAGCTGCATCTGTTTGAAGTAGAGACTGAACCCACGGGAAATGTTCTGTTAAATCAATCTAACAATTTGACAGCATCAAATTTTGTTTTGTTTTAACTTTGCCCATCAGCGTAGGAGGATGTCCTTAGCAGAGACTTGGTATTTAGCAGACACATTGTCCAAAGAGTGCCATAAAGCGGCTAATGGCTGGCATTGGGGAAAATCTTCTATAGAAGCAGTATTTTTTTCTGTCTGTAGCTCATCTTTATTTTTCCCCTTCTTTTTTTCTTAACTCAGGAATGAGGTACAGACACACTGATAGCTCACAAGTAACACAAGTGATTTCCAGAACACTTTTCTGAGCAAATAATGCCCTCTCCTTATCAGAAATAAGATGACAAGGCCATTAAAGGTTAAGCAGCTACTTTTTCTAAGGACCTGATCTATGCCAGCATGGTGTGACCATATCAGCTCTCACTGGTGGTGGGGTAGCATCGGAGAATTTTGTTTTCCAGTGACTTGCATCTTTATTTTGAATGTACAAATACCTCAGAGTTACAGCTGCTGTATCATAAGTGTTTCTGCAAAGCCTCTTGATCTTGCTCTGCAGCAAAGAGATTTTTATCCATTTCTGTATTAATTCACTGGTGGTTACAAAGCATTGCAATCTCAGTGCAGTAACTCCCACATCTTGTCTCTGGTTCATTCCCCTCTATAGAGAAGGTCTGCATCTCCCTTTCAGTCACAACCTGGCCACAGCTTCTCCATCCGTCCCCTATGCTCCGATGCACCAGACATAGCTGACCAGCTGAACTGCAGGTCACCAAGCAGGAGCCAGCACTACTCTGAAGTTTCTCACATGACTTGTGCGCAGAAGAAAAGTGCATCATATGCATGCTCAGGAGAGAAAGCTGGAGGGGTCTGGCAGTACCTGAGTTCCCACAGTCAGATGGACGTGTTCTGCCTGTTTCTCTTCCTCCCTCTTCCCTGCACACATAACCCTCAAGGTATAGTGCTTTGTTCTGTATGGTCATTGTAAGCTAGTATAAACTCACATTGCCACTTAGATAGGTAGTCCCACATTTCCTGTTGTACCTGTGATTGACTGCTCATTCCTTGCTCCCTTGCTCCAGCACCCACCTTTCTGTAATGACTGGGTCAGAGAATCATGGAACCGATCCATCTGTAAACTACTTCAAGGGAAAAAGGTAACACCTGGGAACACAACAGACTCATTTCGAGGCCCAAGTGACTGGAAAGAGAACCAAGACAATGCTGTAGCTGGGCTCCAGCATCCAGCAGCCCTGTTGTGGGGTAGGTAAGGCATTCTTAAGAGAACTCATGTCAGAGCTTGAGATAAGCACAGAATACTGAACAAATCTGCAAAGCTTGTTTGTAGGTGGACCCTTCGTGATAATCTGGCATCCACCCAGAAATCTGAAATAGCAGGTTTTCCTTTTAAAAAATTTTATTTTCATTTCTGAAGTGATAGAAGTGTAAATTTACAATAAAATATTGAAAGAAAAATGCAATAAAATACCCCAATATTTATTACACAGTGAAAATCTCACAGAGAAGATGCTAGCTTTTCTCCAAGTAAGAAGATTGTATCCCTGGTTGCATTTAAAGCCTTTATTTTTCATGGCATCACTGACATTACAGAGTTCTGTAAGCCACAAGTCTCTTTAACAGCTTGTCTTATACCTACATAGCCATTTATTCAAGTATAAGGATTCAATTAAAAATAAATGAAAGCAACTGATGCATGAGTGCACTCTGGCAAACAAACAAACCAAGTTCCCAAAGCGGGATAGGGACATTGCTGAAGGTGAGAAGATAACTGAGTAAACACCAACTGCTGGCTTAGCAGAAGTCTCTTAGAGCACATAACTGGAAGCCTTTACATGGTAAACAGCAACATTTACTTTTCTGTGTCTATAGCCTGACCTGAGGTCTCTGCAGAGGTCTCTGTCAAAAGACTAATTTTTAGCCTGATTTCCTAAGGAAAGAAGGCTTATGCAATTACTCTATATTAGTGTTTCTGCCTCTGGGTCCCACTACTTCCCCCACTTTCCTTGCCAAAAAAAGCATGTTTAAACCATTGCTGAATTCCATCTGAATTTGTACAAAGGTAAGTTAAGTGAAATGCAAAGCCAAATGGATGAAACAGGTCCTAATAAAGCTGTCATTGATAAAATGGTAAGCATGTGCAGACACTGCTTAATATACATATGAGAATCCACACAGCGGTACTGCATCAGGACAAATCCATAGGAAACCAGGCTTCACTTGTTCTGCTGATCACAGAAAAAAGAATTATTTTTATAATGACATTAGCTCATCCTTTAGGAGGGAGAAGACTAGGGTAAATGACTCAGTGTTCAAAGGAAAATCAATGATTGTGGAATATCAAAGGAGAGAGGCTCCAGTGAAGACTTAAATTGCTGGTAGCAGACAATGAGCAGAGAGCTGCATGTAGTCCCCACTAGCTCATTAATAACACTCTCTTTGGGGCCCCATCCCAAGCTACAGAGGAAAGCCAAACTCACATTTCAACTCCTAATGTGATTTATCTTCCTTCTGTCAATGCTAGTAACCCCATGACTACATATGCAAACAAGCCATTTTGAACAGGGTTTGTTTTAACAGGGTTGGTACGAGAAAGGCAGTAGGGTTTCTTTCCTCAAGAAGTCAGAATGAGATCAGTTTCAACCAACTGTGAAGCCACATCCTAAAGGTGGAGTCTCACACGGCAACAAGGTGGATAGAAGGTTTAGCTTCTGTTGAAAAGGCAATTCTGCTTCCCACTTCTACCTGTCAGCATTCTTCTCCAGCCTCAATTCTGCAAATACTGGTGCCTGCTTGCTTCAAGGAATTAAGCGAGCAGAAAGCTAGTACAGAAAAAAATGGGTTTTCTTCTGGTTTAACTCCTTGTACTAACTCATCATACTGCCAGATCTCAGTGAAACTACATCCTAAGCCAAAAGATGAGTCAGTGGTAGCTCACTGCAGGGATCTGACAGAGTTTGCAGGTTTTGCAAAGAATCTGAAAAAAACTCTCTCAGAGCTGTAAGATGCCAGATCATCCCATGAGGATGAGTTGTTTAATGTTGATCATCATCAACGTATTTCTTCCTTCACTGCCAACTCTTTCCATTGCTTATGTAGAAACAGAGATTAATTTCACAATTCCATTTCTTGAAGAGCTGCTTAACTTACCCCAGGAGTTCAGTCCAGAAGGCACACTGAGCCAGCCTCACGGTTTATGGCTGCTAAGAATATGACAACCCCCATCTCCAAAACTCATCTCCCAGCTGGGCACTCCAGACTAGCTTGTGCTGATTTTGGCACTCATTGGGACACTTCCATGAGCCAAACAAACACATGGCAGACAAGCAGGTCCAATAAGTAGCAGCATCAGGACAAAGAAAGGGACAGAACACAGAGCCTCAAAAAAATAAAGCCACCTTTCAGTGGCCACAAATCATTAGATTGTCTTAGCTGCATGTTAAACCTACATAGCTGAACAGCAAGTCCCAAGGGGAGACATTTGAGAAAATGATCCTTTTTTTTCCTACCTTTCTGGTAGTAAAAGTAAGCATGAAAGTAAGCAAAAGGAGAAAAGCCCAGAAGCCACCAAATTTTCACTAGAGGGAATAAATTACACAAGCAAAATTATTTTTTAAAAAATGATATGTCTGAAATATTATATAGTCTTCTTGGTTTACCCTTTCTTTCTATTTCCACTCAAAATTAAAAAATATTAGTATAAATAAACAAATTAATAAAAGCTTTGACTCAGCTCCACTTTCCTAATTACAGATTCACCCTCTCTGACTCACTCCACAGACATCCAATTCTCAGTGTCCAAACTTCTCAGTTTCCACTCTGGATTAACCAAAGCCAATCAAAAGTTCAACAGAACCCCCAAAAAAGTATTTAAAGCTCATCCTTTCTCACCTGACACAATCAACCATGCTTCACTTAAATATTTTTACCTATTTAAGCCTTCCTTCCTCGTGCTCAGAGGGCTGTATCCTTGGTCTTCTGTTATCCTCCTACATTATCTCTGAGTTATCTCATCTGAAATACAAATAAATTAATGTCTCTCTGCAGATGATTTATGGATCTGCTCCTTTCCCCAGAACTATGTCCCCCTACCCAAACTCAAAACATAAGTCTTCTTCTCTCTTCTATGAATGACTAGCAGGAAATTAGAGCTCAGCAGAGCTAGAACTCTTCCCTAAAAGCCCTCTTATTATCTTCTTTGTCAGTATCTGTGGATAGCATCACCAGTTTACCTGCCACTCAGACTTGTTTGTCAACTGCCAGGTCTGACTGAAATTTCTTTGTAGATCCTAGCACTCAGGGTATATACTTCTATGTGGCAGCTCCAAGACAAAGTCCTTTGATCCATCCTTGCAGCAAAGACCCTTGTTCTCTTGCTGATATAAACGACTGCCCTAATACCTCTCCCTCCAGCATTAACCAACACAGCTCTTAACACAACCATTGACCAATGGAAATGCCAGTCTGACAACAGAGTAAAGCTGACTGTAGGCCTCCTATTAATGGTCAAATACACCACAGCCATCAAATGGGAACAACTAATGTAATTTAACTGATTGTCCCAATTCAAATTTGTTTGGAAAAAATGTCAAAGGGATAACTTTCTACCAGCAGACAGTAAACCCCAACCAGTTATTGTCAGTCCTTCCAGAGGCAAAACAAAAACTCTGTAGAATGGACAGAACCTAATATGAGAACAATGTAACACCATGGCCACATCTGATCCAGATCAATTTAGCACTGCTGAGAGACTGGGCTCTGCATAGCCTTGGAATTAGCAACTCTGAAACTGCAACCCAAGATTGTTTACATAGATCATTACACTAACCACATCACTTCTCTATTTGAAAGGTTCTCCTAGTTCCCTCTTATGTATTGCATCAAACATTATTTACTTACTTTCCTTTCCAAGGGCATGTACAGCAAGTCACCATCCTGTTCATTATCTCCTGTTTCCTATCCAGTTGACTCCTCTACTCTGTTGCCTACTTGTTGAAATTCCAATCAAAACATTTGTTGTGCTTAATTTCATGCTGCTTTTGAGACATGAAGGAGACTATAAACATCCTACAGAATTAAGCAGCTCAAGCAGTGTGTACAGACAGACTCTGGCTTTCCACGCCCTTTGAGTCTGGCCAGCCTCAATCCAGTTTGGTCTGTGGCAATCAGTCTTGGTATAGCACCCCACATGCTAACATGTCCCACAGAACAGCAACCTGATCAAGTGATCTGTTTGGCTAACTACTGCCAGTACATCAATTCCATTCCAAGCTGCAGAATGTTCCTGTTAAAGCAGACAAAGATGCTTCACTGATGCTACTTCAGTATGAGTCAGGACAACAGTGTATGTGCTTTGAAGAGATAACAGCATTCTGGCATTATTAACACAGCAACCCATTATTTTCAAAGGAAGATATTACCAGTATAGGCTATGATAACTTCCTTAGGTGTTATGTCAATTTAAAGAAAGGAATCAGAGAGTAAAAAGAATGCTTACCAGTACAGGTTTTTTAACCTATATGGTCATGTCATTGAGCAGGACAGATTGGCAGTCTGCTATTATTTTTCTTCTAAATTCTGACTGCTTACAAATGTGATTAAAAAAACCCCACAAAAACAAACAAGCAAAAAAACCCTCAGTTAAATCTTTCTTGAAAAACCTGTCACTGGGGCTTAGGAAACAGTTTTATTTCTATGCAAGACCATGTAAGTACACAGCTTTCCTAGAGACTGGATCCAGAATGTAGAGAAAAAGCACTGGAGATTTTATTATATGGCATATTTATTTCAGTACAGAAACCAAAGGTACTCAAAAATATTAAACCTGAACTATACTTTAGGAAAGGGGAAAAAAAATGAACCACATGTTGGGAATTTAAAAGTGAGCAACAGTTTCTGATAGAATTGTAATGGTGCAGAATGTCATGGCATGCAAGCAACGGAGGTATAAAATATGATTTTACAGTAGTGTCTGAAGCTTACCTGTGTCTGAAGCTAAGGTAACAAACACAAACCATGATGGACAGGGTCTTTGCCTCTCTGTATTGAGGGTGGCTAGACATGGTACATTGCAAGAGTTGGCCATCAACAACTGTAACTAGAAAAGACCCTTTTGTACAGTTCAGATGCAGAAGAGATTAACTGCTCTGTTTTCACTTCAGTTGTGAAGCATTGTTAATTATTAATATTAATGCTGTTAATATTAGTAACTTCTTACATTCTTTTTTTATTCCCAATTAGAAGGGAAAGTTTTTTATTTACTTTTTTAATGTGTTAAAATTAAGGCTATAGTGTTGTCAAATAAAAAGCTTGGTTCATGCAGGCTTTTATGCTCTTTCTATAATCTTAACCAAGAAAAAACCCAGAGCACTTAACTGACTTTCTACAATGAAATAATTTCTATGGCAAAGCTGTCACCGGAATATGGCAGCAGTCTTAACAGTACTCAGTCATCTTGCCATATCACAGTTTATGTCAGGGAGGGTTTTTCTCTCTGCTTGTTTTAAAGTTTGAAGACTTCAGATGCAGTGCTACACAACGCTGGCCTGAATGGTCAGGCTAATTCCTCTCACCTTCTGAAAACTATCTTCCCTAGGTACTGGTGCCATGGGGAAATACAGACCTGAGAGTTTCAAGCTGCTCACTTTGTGCCCAGGCAGCATTCAGTCAGCTGCTGCAAGGTGGGACTGGGGGTCTGTGCAGGACCTCACGGACATCACTCTTTGGACGACACTGCTGTTGTCTGACACAGCATCAGATGTAACCTGAGAGGTACAGGGTCCTGTGAAAGAGAAAGGATATTTTTATCCCAGTAAGGCAGAGGTTGGAGTGTCGTTAAACAGTGAAGGACAACACAGATCAGTTCCACCTGGTTAGCCAGCTGCCTTTTGGGGTTTAGTTGATACTGGAGGGTAAGAGAAGAAAATTCATCTGTACTTCCATCAGTCTTCCGGGGCTGCAGAAAGGTTTACTGACTCACTTGTGATGGGACAACCCTCCTGTTTTCAGTGTTGCTCGGGAAGGAGCAGGAGAGAGCAAGCTATGAAACCTCTAACAGCCCCATAAAAACTACCATAGAGAAAACCACCACCACAACAAGAAAAAAAACCCAAACAAACTAAATTCTGCAGCCGTAATGCTTTGAATTCCCGCAATAATCACTCAGCATTTACAGAGGACAAGCCCCACTGCAAACCGCCCCCGCATTTGAGCTATTTTCCCCCTCATCTTCCCTCCGGTGCGTTGCCCGCAGGATCTCAAGGGGGGCCGGCCGTGGCTCCGGAGCGCTCCCTTCTCATTCACCTCTCCGCGGGAACACCTGCCCGCCCGCCGCCACTTTCCCTGCCGGCCGCGGGGCCGCAGGCGGCACAGGTCACTCAGCCGGGCCGGCTGAGCGGCGGCGGGACGCGTCCTCCCGCGGCGGCTCCGAGTGACGGGTGTGCCCGTTCCCCGGCAGGTCCTCCGAGTGGCGAACGTGTCCCTCCCACAAAAGGTCCCCGGAGCGGCGCGTGTGTCCGTTCCCCTGCTAGTCCCCGTAGCGGCGGATGTGTCCTTGCCCCAGGAGATCCTTGGAGGGGCGAACGTGTCCGTCCCCGGAGTGGCGAACGTTACCGTCCCCCCGCAGGTCCCCGCAGGGGCGAGTGTGTCTGTTCCCCCGTGTCGCTCCAGGAGCGAGTTAACCGGCGGCGGCGCCACGCTAGAGCCGGNCGAACGCTCCCGTCCCTCGCCCCCTCCCGCCACCCCCTCCCCAGGAAGCATCTTCCTCCCCGGCCGCCTCCCCTGCGGCCCGGGGGAGGGGAGCCGCGGCAGCGCTGCTCAGAGCTGTTCCCCAAATCCACCGGTGCCCGGGAATGATGTTTTCTCAAGTAGGGATCTAAAATGGTTGACAGGTTTTGAATTCTACTATTATCGGCGGGGGAGCCCTGGACAAAGTTTTTACGAGAGTGTTTCCCGGGCACTGGGGGTGGAAGCTAGGGGTGCCCTTTTATTTGGTGGCTCGCGTGTCTTTCCTCGTAAAAGGGGATTTTCTTATTTTGGGGGGACGACGACGGAGAAGAAGCCGCCCTGCGGCGCGCATTGTGGGCACCGGGTGACATTTGTCAGCGCCATGCCCCGGGCCGGGGGTCAGCGATCGCTGCCGGGGGCGGGTGGCGGGCCCGAGTCTGGCCGGGGGGGCTGCAGTGCCGCTCGGCATCGGGCGGGAACCGGATCGGTTTAATCGAGGGACTGGTCACTTTGAGGCCACCCCCACCCCATCTTCTTTTGGGGGAGGGGAGTCGGGTTTTGTTTTGTTCCTCCTCCCTCTCCTTGCAGGGCGCGTTTGTGGAAGAGGGGGATATATTTGTGGTGATGGTTTTTGGCTTCAGGTCCCCTCTGTTGCCTGCCCGGGGCTGAGGGAGCCGTAGGGGTGGGGGATGCTGTCAGGTAGGAGAGAGGCGAGGGCTTGACATCAGCTGCGACACCGAGGACGGGGAAAGGCTCTGCACCCCCAGCCAGGGAGGGGCTGCGGGGCTCGGCGGCCGGCTGCCCGCCTCCCCCCACCCCAGCAGCGCTTGGCGCAGGTGCCTCTTCCTGCTTCCCCGCCTCCGGGCTCCGAGGGGCGGCAGGGGAAGGAGGCAACTTGAGGCCGGGGCCTGGCCGGGCGCTGCAGGCCGCGGTCTCCTCGGGCGGCTCTTAGCGACAGGCCGGGGAATCGCGGGCCGATCCCGCCCGCGGCGCCCCAGGAGCTCGGGCACTGAGGGGTCACGGCGCTCTTCTCCCGCCGAGCCCTGGGACCCCGCGCTCCTCTGCGAGGGGGCAGAGACCTTCGAGCGGCGGGGAGGGGGCTGCCGGCCCCGGAGGGACCGCTCGGATCGCGCCGCCCCGGGCAGGGCCGGGCCGCCGAGCGCGGTGTCCATTGCAGGCCGCGGTCGGGGGGCGTCGTATCCCGGCCACCCCTCGTCCCAGGGGAAAGCGGGCTGGAGGGAGCGGCCCCCATTCCGTTGCTCTCCCGTGGCTGGGGCTGCCTACTGGTCCCTCCCCAGGGGACGGGCAGCAGCCAGAAAGGCCCGTTCCTCCTCCTGTGGGGCAGCTGCCCTCGGGGGAATCGCAGAGGTCCTTGGCACAAGGGCTTGGCAGCTTTGTGGAGAGTGGTCTCAGTTTGCCAGGAGGGTGCTGGCCTGGTTACTAACTGAGGGCCTCGGTTTTGCCTGTCCACCTTGTAAATAGCGACAGAGGTTACTGAGGAATGTGATGGGGACATGGCTGAGGGGACCCTTTACTGTCTTGCCATGGTGTCTAGGCAGAGGTGAACTGTATCACACAATGGTATCAGTACTAAGTTCAAAGACAATTCAATAAAAAGTTTTTATGACTGGTTACTTTTAAGCAAGGGTAGAATAGAAACCCTGTATAAACTTAGAGTGGAAGCTGATACACTGAAACCTTCCTAAATTTAACATTCTTACCGGAGAAACTTACAGGCGTATGTCCAGTGATTTCTGTAGTAAGTGTCCATGAAGGATCTTAGTGTTACTGTTAGGGATTCCTTTATCTTTATGCACATGCAACTTCTGGGATATGCATCCATTTATCTTGTGAATATATGTGTGTATACATGCATACATATATATGTATATAAACATGAGTGTCTATTGGAAGGGAATGCTGATTCACCTATTCTAAAGTTCCCATTTGTGCCAGTTGTCATGCTGGTTTCTACTGGTCCTTCTCCAGTAGAAAGTAGAGCGATGTATTTTGACTGATAAAGTGCTGCAGAGAGCTCAAGTGTATCTGTTGTTTCTTTTTTATTTTCTGTAAAAAGTGATTGGAACACCATCAGTATTTTCTTTTCTTCTTGCTCAACATCAATGTACTTACCTATGTTGACATCCATTCTTTAGGCAGAGGCATAAACAGTCCAGGGCTGGAAAGGACTTTTAAAAATTAATTTTGTCCAAACTACCTGAATCAAGGTAGATGCATTGAGAGAATGAAGGCAGAATTCACATCCAGTGGGTATCTAAAAAAGGTTATGTAAAAGGAAGGCTTTCAAGCAATGTCCAGTTTTCAGTTTCCTAACTTTTCATAAAGCTTCAGAATGTTCAAAGAGGGTAAGGTTTCCTCCATATGTAGTATATAAATGCTACTAGAGTTCTACCCTCCTAAAAAAAAAAAAAATTACATGTGCTAGCAGTACACAAATTTGGGATAACCAAGAACAGGTTACCCTAAGTCTGACCTTCTACTGATGCCCTGAGAAAATGAAGAGCTCTAATTATGGTAACTTTCTTTTTTAAAACTTTCATGTTATCCACGAGCATAATATCTAGAATGCTTTATCTGCCACAGCAACAGCAGGCAGGTGCTTTGTGCTTCAGTCA
Organism: Dicrurus megarhynchus; assembly: GCA_013399195.1. Lineage (NCBI taxonomy): Eukaryota > Metazoa > Chordata > Aves > Passeriformes > Dicruridae > Dicrurus > Dicrurus megarhynchus. Next base: position 140,734 of record VXAD01008119.1, read on the forward strand.
AGAACAAGAAATTAAAAGTCCAAAGATTTATGGATACTCTGTTAAATTTCACACCATTATAAGGCTAAACTTCATTAAAATTACACTCAAAGCACTCCTTTTTAAGGAGTATACTTGATCTTGAAGCTCTGAGAAGTACCAACAGCAGGAAGAAAAGCAATGAGGAAAGGTAAAGGAAAGGTGTAAACTGCCTCTACTCTGAAGTTTTGTAGAAGAGTTGCTTCAAAAGACTTCCAAATGCAGATAAAGCCTTAGAATTGGTGGCATGAGAGTCTCTTTTCCCTGAAAATAGTCAGCATACAGAAGTAAGGATGCTTCCAACTGCACTTATAGCAGCTAAGGGAGTTAACATATCGGAGTGCATGAAAAGGGAGAGTGCAAGCGGTCTTTTCAGTTGTTCAGTCTTAACTAATATGTGTGTTCTTAACCTAGAGAAGTCTGCTTTGGCTGAGTGACTTGTTAACAACTTAGACCTTGCTGGAGCTGTTTTAAGTACAGCTGATACAGTGCATTCGTAGCAGCTATACCAATGCCATTGAAATACTATCCTGCATCCAAGTTAGTGCTGTACTCATCACTTGGCTGGAATGCTTTCCTTAGGTATGTGTCCTGCTTTTTTTTTTTTCTGTGTCTCACAGAAGCAAGCCTGTAAGGCTAATGATTACTGTTTCAGTAAACAATTCAAACTGCTTCAACAGGGTTTATAGTGCAGTTAAAGATAATTTTCCTGTTAGGATTTTGGAGAGAACTTTGGTGTAGACAAGCCTCAGCAGGCCCTCCAAAAGCATGTTTGAAACTTTTTGGTATCTTAACTTCTTTAAATCTTGTATTGGAAAGTACATGTTTAATAGCCTTTATTTTTGTTCTTAACCAGGTTTCAAAGTAAAAAAGTTGCGGTCCACAAATTGAATTGGGGGCCGATCTGCACCTGTGTGGAACTCAAGTGTCACTTTATAGAGGGGCAGAAGGAGAGAGATTAATGTTTTGGGACATGAGTGCTAGAAGAAGGGACTGACATAAGGACAAGAATTTTTAAAAATTTGAATAATTGGAAGGAGGAGGTGGACACTGAGGAGAAGATGCAGTGTGACAAGTGAAAAGAAACTACCTGTAGAATGACACAAGCGAAGGAAAGCTTAACATATTAAAAATGTGTAAGTGGGTTGAAATTGGTTAAAACTTGCTTCTGGATAGAGTTGAAAGATTTTATTGGGGAAAATGTGTCTTTGCAACACTTTATGTACTAGATAGTGGTTTTTTTCTTTTAACAGTTTGAGAAACATGTGACTGTCCATTCATGGAAATTAAAATCACCATGCAGTGGTATGCAACTAACTTCTTCCCTCACATTTGTCAAGCATCTCCTGCAATTTGACTTCTTAAAAATCAGCTTTACTTGGTCTGTGTAATAGCCTTTCTCCCATCCTTAGGTTTGGTAGATATATTTTCTTGTTTGTTTATCTGACTGTCATTTTCCATGCCTGCTATCTTTTACAAACATGAGTATCCTTATCAGAACCTCCCACTTTTTTTTGCATACTTTAAACTGCATTTTCAAGATAACTTCTGGGAAGTACTGTAGTCAGAGGCTTACTTAATCCATGCCAGTGTTCTTTTTCTCTTGGCTTTTTTTCCCCCTTCTACCAGATAATGCAAAAATTAATAGCTGCTCTATGGTCCTAAATCTGTGAGGATGCAAGAAAGTATTGGAAATTCATCTGTCATTTAGTTGTTATGTAAATCTGAAGGAACGTGAGCCTAAAATGAGGTGAATGAGGTGACTTTAGCAAAGGTTGTGGAGTATTACCTCTGAATAAGGGGATTGTGTGTCAAGTATGTTTTAAGGAGGGACACTTTGATCTTAGTGTGTTTGTATCAAGCAGAATTCTGTGTGAGGAGGGATATTAGGTTCAGTTACTACATCATGTTTTAATTAATGTCTGAGAAATTACAAAATTTCTCAGGAAAGATAGGATAAGGCAGTAGTAATTTCAGGGGGTAGGAGTTGAAGTTCAAGTTAATTAAGATATATTACTCGGAAAAAAATGTCACGTGTTTTGATGGGGACAAGTGCAACCTACAGCATGTGAATAAAAATGGTTGACTCTACAAATACACCGTGGAGACTAGACCATAGTCATGTAGAAAAGGATCCAAATGCATAAATATCACAGCATAAATATTGTCAGACATGACAAAACATGTGAAGTAAACCTGCTGTGGTGCTGTTGGGGCTTCAAATGGAGTGCTGTGCTCAGTTTTGGGCACTGTGTTTTGAGAAAGATGTGCCCAAACTGAGAAAATTCAGAAGAGGGCATGAAGAATGATCAGAGGCCTAGAAGAATGAAACAGTGAAAGAAAGGGGTCAATTTAGTCTACAGAAAGAACAGCTGAGTAGAAATGCAGGTCTTGAGCTGCATAATGGTGTTTTTAATTATTATTACAAGAAGTTGTAAACTCTTTTTTGTCTACTGGGAATAGGGCGAAGAAATGGTCTCAAATTACAGGAAGAAAGATTTTAGGATTCTGTTTGATCTTGCACTTTCCCTTCATCCTGTAACTCATTCACTTATTTCTCCTCTTCATTGTTTGCACTGTGGCACTTTCGTAATTTAAAGTCTGGAACTGGTATGATGGAAGCATCTGATCAGGGGGATGGAATAGGTAGGGAGAGACTGTTTGTCTGTCAGTTGATCTTCTGTCGGGTCAACTTCTTTAACTTACCCCCTGCCTGAATGGCCACTGATTCCAACGGAAGGGAAAATAGCAGGAGCACATGGCAGGGGGAGTGGGACTATATGTAATGTCAAACTGCACCCTCAGGCTTGATATAATGGGGTAATCTGCCTAATGGCAAGGATAATGAAGAACTGAAATAGGCTGCCTAAGGAGGGTATGAAATCTACCTCAGCAGTGCAGTGTTTTTTTAAGAGCAAACTAGAGACTTATCTTCTGGGAATAATCCTGACAGAGTCTGGTCTTTTGCCTTTGGCCAGGAGAAACTAAGTGATCAACTTCTTGAAATACCATCCAGTCCTGCTTTCTGTGATTCATGCAACTTCTGGAGTAGACACAAGCAAGAAGACTAATCTTTAATGTTATGATTTAGAAGTATTGCCCACTTGCCGTGTAGGTTCTTTAGCAGATGGACCTGGTAGATGGGAGATAAAGGGGAGTAGTGGTCTTGAGCTTTGTCCACAATCAGCAAGGTTAATGCACTTTAAAACTGCAGTTTTTCAGTCCTGACTGGTATGGTTTTGAAGTACTTCTGTTAGTACACAGGAGCTCAAATGTGTTTCATGAGCTATGCAGATACTGTTTGGAATAGATTTACTTTTGGCGTGGGTATGTTCTGGCCCCCTTCAAACTATTTTAGGTCTAAAATGAAGAGACTTCTCTTTGGTTTTGATTGTAGAAGCAGGTTTGACCCTGCTCCTGTAATGAGCACTGAAGTACTTGACTAATTAAATATTTTAAAATGTGGTTCCTTTCTGGAAAGTAACTGTAGAATGGCATTGTGTAGTTCTTAGCTGGGTCACTCAAACTTTTACTTTTCAAAATGTCAGTCATACAGTCCTAAACAGAATCTGCAAAATAAGATGAAAGTAAAGCTATTTCCTCATTGCAGATGCCAAGCTTATTGGTTTTGACACCATGGACTGAAAAATTACAAATTCTCTGTGGATTTTCAATTTCCAGAAAATCCACATGTGGAGCCTTGTTGACTAAGGTATTTTCATATGAAGCCATATACCCAGGTTTCCCAGATATGTAGTAAACCTGTATGCTCTATATTATGTTAAGAATGTGGCTTCTGCCTCAGTTGTTGCAGAATTGATGTACAAGCACAATAAATTCACCATAAACTGAAAGCATTTTGATTAATCTTAATTTGGTGATCTACTGCACATAACAAATGCTACAGACCTGAAGTTTCCTATAGTTCTCAGACGTAACTTATGCTCCATAATGTGTATGCAGTTTGTGTCTGATGAATCACAGTTCCTTTCTACAAAGCATAAAAACTATATATTCACATTTTCTTTGCTTTCTTCCTCTATACCTGTCCATACATGTGCACCTCCCTCCTTCCTTCCCTCTTATGGAAAAAGTCAGGTTTGGGTAATGGAGATAGTGGATTTGCACCTTTCCTGGTTTCAGTCACTTAAGACTTGCCTTTTCTTGGGTATTATTTGCCTGTCACTTAACACTTCTTGTTCTCTTGTATGAGGATGTAGGGACTGCTGAAGTGTCTTGTTTGCCACAAATCCTCTGTGGTCCAACACATTGGGTAACTTTTTCTTTCTGGTGGAACTGGCCTTAAGTCAGAAGTATTTCTAGAATAGCTGAATTGGAATTAGACGGGAACACACTTCCAACACAGTTAATGTTATTATTTTGTTGAACTTTTATGTCTCAGTGGGGTATGAGAGGAGTAAAACTGAGGAGTGAACAGGTGTAGAAGTTCTCAAAGACAAATATGTACAAGAGAATAGATAGATGGAGAAGGGACAGCATTGCGTAAGTGTGGGGAGCATTTAGAAGCTCCTAGGATGTGGAATGTGCCACCACCAAAGTTTCATGGAGATCTAGGTGTCTGGGAAGAGGGAGACATTTGCATTCAACCGGGAAAATAGTTTTCAAGGTGGAGGCAAATAGGCACTAAGGCATAGGAACTGTTAAAAAAAAAGGTAGTGGCAACTTTTCACACTATCAAACACTTTTCTGAACAGGTTGCAATTTATCCTACTCCTACCATACTGTATGTGTGCTGGGAACCACAGTAATGTTTGTTTTCTGTGGATATCTTAATTATTTTTGTTGCATCTGGACAGTGGTTGGTGGAAATTATTATGAGTTTACTGTTAGACACCTAGACAGCTGTGCTGTTAGGAGGATGTGTAGACTTACTGCAGTGGTTTTGAAAATTGGTTTGCTATGGTAACAAATAACAACTATATGTTACTATGTTTTGCCCTGAAATGTCTTTTACGGAGGGCAATAAATGAAGTATGATAGAAGCAATGTTGGTGTTCACCTGTGTTAAATGTTGCTTAAATTGTTTTTCGGGTGGTGATAACGTTATGACATGGCTGCTGGCAGCTTTGGGAAGTAGTCACATTCAGTGTGACAATTACTTCTTAAGCTTAACTTGAATAATGTGGTCATATGTTTTGACACTCATGTATTTCTGTGTCTCCTTATTACAAGCTCATCTGCAACCACTAGAGTGCAAATACAACTTTCTCTCCTATTTCTAGACAGAAAGGAATATAAGTTCCCATCAGTTTAGCTGACCATAAATTACTGTGAGATTTTGGATCCATCAGATTTGACTCGTTCTCAGTAGTTATCAAATGCATCACAAATCTTTGTATCATGTAATCTCATTTGATGTGCGAAGTACAAAATCAGGAGGAGGAATACACAATTTCATGGAGCATGGGTAATCATAACATGCTGCTGTACTGTCTATCAAAGTGTCATAAAATCTGTTAGGAGACTCAAAGGCTGAGAGACTGTTTACTTGTAGGATGTTTGACATATCTCAGTTCCATGGGAAAATTTCTTAATAGCAACATATGATGTGAAAAGTTTTAAGAAATCTGATTAACAGTAGTAATGAAATCTATTTATGCATTTACCTTTCCTGTAAGTAAACAGCAGGCCAAGGAATTTTGGTTTCTTTTTTTCTCTTTTTGATGCCTTTGTCCTCTGGATAGCAGCTCAAAAGGCTCTGAGTTTAGGCTTTTGATTGTGCAAAGAATCAGTAAAATGTTTGAACTGTAATCAGCATGTTTCTAGTGTCACTTTTCACTTGTGATGGCATTCTCTTCCATTTGTTATTAAAGACAGATACCAAAAATATTTTGAGTCTGACTTGAAGAAACCTTATTCAGATTTTACAGGCATTCAAAATTGCTATTGAGAATGCTGACCAATATAGTAGTATCTTGATTTTTTTTCTTTTCCTAATAAATAATGACTTAATGCAATTGAAACATGAAAAGTCTAATATTTATTTTATATATAACTGTTTGCCAGAAAGAGAAAGGAGGCACTTAAATATATTTATGTGTAGAGTTCTGAACTGGGAACTGCATGTAGGCAGGCAATTAGGAGTGTAGTGAGATGCAAAGCAAGAGAGCTGAACTTCTTTTCTCCAGGTACTCTCTTTGTCAGGACTTCACCTCAGAAATGTCTGTCTTAACCTTTACAGATCAAGAAGCCTGACATAACTGTGCATCCTGAAGACTTCTGAATGCTTCAGTAAAATATATTTATGGCCACCTGTCAATCCTGAGCCAACCTGTGTTATGAAGGCTTTGGAAAGACTGCTGGAGGAGATATAGTTGTCAGTGAAAGGGGGGAAAAGTTCTTATTTTATGAATAACATAAGCAATGCTGGCAACAAGGAGCTGGTGTAGAAGCATTTTGCCAACATGCGTATGTGAATTTGGCATGTAATTCATCTACAGCTTGCCATGGAGTTTTACATAGAAGTAAATTTCTGACTCTTCAGGTTGCTATAGGTTGTCACTATGTGTTGGCAGAATGGCAGCTGTTTAATTCAAACTTTTCCTGCTGATTGCTCTGTTTTCATTAATTTTAGTTGAATACCTGACTGCATGACATCTTAATGTAAATGTGTGTCTATATATCCAAAAAGGCATACATTTTTTATGCTAATTAAGGTTTTAGCAAAGCTTTTTATGAATAGCTGCAGAGTTAAATAATTTGTCTGTAATCAATTTACACATAGTTCAGGCAGTAACGCAGATTTCCTTTATTTCTTCTAGGAGGGGATGACCGCCGGGTCTTACTTTGGCATATGGAAGAAGCCATCCACTCAAGAGTCAAACCAGTTCAGCTGAAAGGGGAGCATCACTCCAATATCTTCTGCCTAGCTTTCAACAGTGGCAATACAAAAGTGTTCTCTGGAGGTAAGGAAGGAAGAGCACCCTGATTTCACCTGAATATGTATTGTGAATGCCTTGGAGTAGAAGCCATGAGTGAGATCCTGCCCCACGTGAGATCTGGAAGGTGTTCTTAATTAGCAATTGGAATTTATCTGGGAACAGGGAATCCTTTAACTGGCACAACATTTTCAATTTTGTCATGCCTTTTTCCAAACCCTGGTGTAAGCACATCATGTCTCAAGCTATCGTGAGAATCCTGGGTCCAGTCTGCCCCTACTTTTGCTAGAGACTGTGGAAAACATTGTCCTTGTTATTCCCTCTTAGCTGTACTAACAGCAGACCCTGCATTCTCTCTGGCACTCAAGCCTTATGCTTGAAAATCTTTGCTGCTACCGTCTGATTTCAATGCACCCTTAGATGGCTCATGAAGGACTATTGCCATCTATTGGTGGATCATGTTTTCTTAGACCCCGTTTCAGTTCTTACTAGGTAAGCCTCTGCCTTTTAGAACTTGTTGGCACATTGGGCTCTGATTACCCTTGATGCTCTCATCTCTTTTTAATATAAATCTACTTTTTAATAGAAAGTTTAGTTCGGTCTTAAAACTAAGGTAAGGAAAGTGGGCATTACTTGTTCTGGGGTAATAATTTCTGTAATTTAGGTCAATTTCACCTCTTGATTTTTTCAAGTATTGAGATACGGAGGAAAATTGAATTGCAAAGTAAAGGGCACAAGAATGTCAATGCAGTCAAGTGTCATTTTCTGCTGTACTTCATTTCCACTATCTGACACGGTCATAGAATGGATGAGAATTTTTGTCTTTCATCGGTATGTCCATTAACACACAGCTAGACTTACTTTAGGGTACAATGAGACTACTTGGTCAAAGCCCTTGATTGCCTTTTTGAACCAAGATTTATGAACTGCAAATCAATGCTAGAGATTGATTCTGAGTGCATGTGGATGGTGGAAGCTTCCCGTCCTTCAGTGTTGTGTTAAAATTATAATATCCCTTTTAAAAAGAGACATGACAAAGCTTAAGATGGTGTCAGATTTCAAGGATGAAATGATTCAGATATACTTCTGAGGTGGAATAAACCCCTAGACTGTCAAATAGTGATGCCTATCTTGTTATTCTGGGGACTGCTGTTTGTTTTATAAGGAAGACAGCAGTACATGCTGTCTTCAAATGAATATATCTGCGCAAGTGATTCCAGTGGAATTTTGGGCCAGAGTCTCTTTTACTTTAGTTTGAATTCAGACAAATGGAACCTTACATGAATATTCAAGGAATGAAGTGTGCCAAGTCTTGCTGGACCAGATGGAATGGTATTTTCTCATGTCCAACTCAGCCCTCTGTCCATTGGGCTTTGCTGTCAGAGGCTGCTGTTTTCACAGGAAAGGCAGAAGAGTGGTTTGATTGTACCTTGCTACTGAAGTTAACATCTGCATTTAAAGATTTATATAATTGATTATGGTGGATTTTTGCTAAGATGCCAGGTTAGAGGAGCTGTGACAGCTGACGCACAGAGAAACTGGCCGTTCTCATATCTTTTTCCTCCTCCAGTTTGCATAAAAACACTGTGCCTCTGCCAGAAATTATTTCCATTGGAGGAGTCAGGAACTCTTTCAGCTGCTCCATCAAGATTCAGTGAGCTCATCTGCAAGGGCTGTGAGTCTGACTCTTGGATCCCTTGTAAAGAGTCATTTTGCTGCATGGCCTAGATGTACCATCTGTTTTATCTCTGTTGGTAAAATGGGGCTAGCTATATTTATTCACTCAATGATGTTCTGGGAGATTCTTAAAAAGTCTGAAAGAATTGTGGGTCCTAGGATCTACTGGTTGTCACACAGACACCCACACCCACACCTGAGTTTGGAGTTGTATTTAAACCATAGAAGTTGGAATACTTAAAAAAACCCCAAAACTAAAACTTAGAATATGGAAACTAGCACAGCTCACACAGAGCTCAATTTATTCTGTAAATAAATGACTGCCAACGACTAATGACTTAGGATCTGATGACCTTTCCCTAAAGCAACTCTTGATAACAGAGGAGAAGGGATTTTCCACTTCAGTACAAATTGGATTGCATCCAAGGAATTTCAGAGCTCTTTGCTTTGAAGGAGCAAGCACCCCATGTAGCTGTTACAAAAATGGAAGGCAGGAACTGAGTGGACAGTGTTTTGCATGTAATCTCTGGAGGAAAAAGCTGTCCCAAAAAGTTCCCATCCCTGAAGAACATTTTTGCCCTTCTCTGTCCACACACACTGAGAGTAGAGCAGCATTTGAAATGCAAGATCCCTTCCTAGTAAGCTGCATGGATTTTTTTTCTTTGCACTTAATGTTAGGTATATGAAAAGCTCAAATAAACCTACAGGAAATTGAATTTGTTTCTTTTAGAGCTTATATGACAGATAAGGGGTTTGGGCCACCTTAACTGTGCTCCTCTGTATGTGCTCTGTGGTATTTCACCCTTGCAAGTATAACTGAAGGGAATGTCAGATCCTTCCTGTCTTTCTGACAGTTGTAACTGCAGTTATCAAAACACGAGAGATTATAAATGACGCAGTTGCGTACACAATTATGACCCAGTTAGTCTCAATGAAGAATGAACTCTCCAGTGTTAAAGTAAAAACACTGTAAGTGGGAACCCCCCTGGGCTGAACAGCAGTGATGTTTTCTGCAGGGATGAATCCTTACCAGAAGCAACCAGTTTGTGGTTAGATTTTTGTCACCACTTTCTCCTCCCACACGCAGAACAGACGAAAACAGTGGTTATTCCACTCTCCTTTCATTCTTTCTTTCCCATTCTGGAGCTTGTGATGGAAGGGAATTTAATCCCATGATGACTAGATGCCTGAAACCAGGCAACTGGAATGATTGTGTTCATACTGGATGGAGACTGAAGAGCCAGGAGTGTCTGCTGGAGGAAATTTTGTCATTGGAGAAACTAGGCTGTGTTTTTCACTAGTGAAATACAAAGGCACTAGAGTAGTTTTACTAAGTATAAACAGTATGTAATAATATATAATGGGCAGTTCCAAATACAATTAATGACCAAAGGACACTTACACTTAAATGACTTGTTTATTGTACCATGGAAAAGATGAGCTACTGCAGTAATCTAAGGCTGGCACGATTTTACTAGGAGCCTGGGCAAAGAGCAAGTGGTTGTAGAAATTCTCATACCTCACTAGTCAAAGAGAAACTTTTTCATATTTCTCTGTTGAAACAGAATACAACTGAAATATGTATGGGATAAATGAAAACTGAGTCAGCTAAACATTTAGAATCATAACATGAAATTTTGCTCCTTCTGAACCTCTCTTTAGTGTGCATTAGGAAAGGTTCACAGCTCTACATCACAACTACAAAGATCTACAGAGCATAAAAATAGGACTTTGCAGACTTTCTGGTTTGTTTGGGTTTTTTTTCTGAATTACATATAAAAATGTGTGTGTCCTTAAATGTTTCTAAAGTGAAGGTGCCAAATGTAGGTAATAAAATATTCAGTACAGGGACTAAAAAAATAATCTGTTGTTGTAGCTTGAAAAACTCTGCATGAGCTATTGGAATTACTTAGTGGCTGTGACCCTCTTAGCCTGGTAGTTAGTTTCCATTGTATTCAATGGATGTGATCAAAGAAAAGTGACATGATTGTCTGGTTACTTGGTTTGGTTTTTGTCAATACAGATGAAATTGCGTTGGCTGTCTTGTTCATGCCTTCTCAATGGTTGCAAAACCCTGAATGCTGATGGTGTTAGCTGGCAGCATTTGATCTGGGAGCCACGTGCATTTCATTTATGACATCTCTTTTCACCATCCACGATCTTTTTATGGAGCATCCTTTGAGCAGGAAGAAAGATGTATTTTCATGAGAGTTAAAAGTGTTCTGCTGCTTTATGTAATAGTCTTTATTGCAAATGTCCCAAAACTCAAGCTCAAACTGGACAAAGAATGATTAGTAGCATATTTAAATAGAATTATTTGTTGAGCAGTAGCAGATGAAACTGCTGGTGCATTTGGTCATGAGTGGCAATATCACGTGGAACCTTTCATATAACTGAGCAGAGGGTAACCAAGTAGCAGCTGAGCTGGTCTTCTCAGTTTCAACATTGGTTTTGAAATTGTAAATTTTTTTTAAAAAGGTGGTTTGGGTTTTCTTTCACTTTAATGCTTTTTAACCACTAGGACATGGTGTTAATTGCTTATATTTCTCTTTTTAGGCAATGATGAGCAAGTTATACTCCATGACGTCGAAAGGTAAATACACAGTTTGTGTTTCAACTGCTTCAAGAACTCCTTTAATGTCAACTCACTGGAGGCATATTCTGTTTTAAATGAATGGTTTAGGAGAAGAACAGTGTTTTAATACTGAAATTTGCTTTTTATTTATGTAAATTCATAACTGGAATGAAGTATTCCCCATTACCCCATTTTCCTTTTCAGCACTTGGGTTCTGTATTATTTTGACCTCAGGAAAGAGAATGGTTATTAAACATATCTGCTCTCCTGCAGACAGCATAGTAGGTTCTGAGTAGATTATTCTGGCACATATACAACTGTTGGCACGTACAGACTTCTTGTTTTTCAACAGACTCACCTGACTTGTGTTTAACATGGCTAGTGCTTGGCCTACCTAACTTCCTTTTAAAACTTTGGATGCAGCTGCCTGATTCTCCACACTGACATGAAGCATATTGGTTTTGATACTTACTTTCTACCAAAACTGCAAAACAGTTGGGAACTAGGCTTTGTTGTGCTACATCAAGATTTGGCTGTTAGTCAAAGTGTAATTAATACAGTAGTGATAAAGTATTGAATTGGACTTCTCTAGACATTATGTCAATTTAACTTACTGCTTTTTGAAGTAAAAAAAAAACTTTAAAATTTTGGTCTGTACTAATAACTTCTGCAGATTTAAGCATTGGCCATTCATTTAACATGAACTCAAGAAAATAAAGAAAAAGCAGGAAGAGATATATGTAAGAACAGAGAAATAGAAAACCTTACATTTCTTTGAGTTTCCTGAATAACATAATCTGTTAATGTGTTTGTCCAAAGCATTTTGCATTGAATTGTTCAGTGTATATCTGCCTTCCACCATACCTTATGTCTGCTTCTTGCATAAATCTTCCATGCAAGCTGGGCCAAAGTAACTGTCTTCTGTTCTGATGCTTTCTCAGGAGTATCATGTTGTTTAGTGTTTAGGGGGTTTTTGTTTTGGTTTTAACATTTTAGGCCTTTTTGGGAGGGATGTTTTGTTTGATTTTTTGGGGGGGGGGCGGTGTTTGGTTTTGTGAGAGATTTTTGTTTGGTGTTCTGTTTTTCTTGTTTTAATTAAATATGGAAATGTCAATTTTAGATGCTGGTGTTTATTGTGTTCTGACTTTTTAAGCTTCTACAAGATCTTTGTCATTTTAACTTTTGTATGTAACACATTTTTTTTCCTGCTGTGTCTTGTTGAGATGTTTTAACAAGTCTTTTTGATATGTGCATATTTTTAATGTGCTTTTGTTATCAGGTTTTTATTTTTTTAGGTATGCTAAGTCCAGTTGTAATCCATACAGAATTCCTTACTGTAAGGCTATTTTGTGTGATCTTCTAAAAGAAATCTTAGTAGCCGAACACACCAAATTCTGATTGATTTCGGTGGAAAGTTAATCTCTTTTTAATGATAACACTAGGTCTGCCAACTCCTTTTTCATAACTTTAAATGGCTTTTTCTGTTACTGCTTTTTTCCCCCCTTCTTTATTAATGGTCCCTGGGACAAAGTTAGTATATCTGCCACTAAGAACATCAATTGCCATGTGAGCAAAATGCTGATTTTGTGTGGGATCTCTTTGGTGGAGTTTCCAGGACATACAGGGATTGTATACAAAGTTTATTCCCTAAGGAAATAAAGGGGCTTTTAAAAAGAAATAAAACAGTCCCAGGATCTTCTGATTTAGTATTTCAGCTTTTGGCCTCTCCATACCACTATTTCCAGCTTTTTAGATGATCTAAAACATTGGGAAAAGAATAGAGAATGTGCTTTTTCTTTTTTTAGAGCTGTGAAATGGCTGAAATCCAGGTATAGTTTTGGGGAGATTATTTTTATTTTGTTGGTTTTTTGCTGTTCTTTCTACATGGAAAAATATGGGTCTGGTCTATCCTGAAAAACAAAGAAAGCTTACTGAAAAAGCCATCTGGAAAGTTGCTCTTATGTGAGCTTCAAATGAACTTTTGGACAAAACAGAAACCTGTATTAAAGACTGAACTTCTGTCTTGTTTTCCTTTTTACATTAAGTAGTAAAAATTGACTCCAGAGGTCACAAGGCTTCTTTCTCTTTCCCATTACATCCTCCCAAACTTAATCTAATACAACATGTGTTCCATAGCATCTTGCAGTATCTGAAGTTTTTAATGTTTGGGTTGTAGTTTGAGAGATTTTTTTTCTCATAGCATGAAGTCACTGTATGTGGGCATTTTGTTTGTTTTTTACTCTCATTAAACACAAGGGTCTTCTTACAAAATTACAGAAAATTTGTCACTAAGTATTACTAGGTAGATAAAGCAGTAAATATTTCGCTTTATAAAACAATAGCAAAAGAAGGAAGAATGATAATGTTGTGTCTGTTTTCCAGCACTGAGACCCTGGATGTGTTTGCCCATGAAGATGCAGTGTATGGCCTTTCAGTGAGCCCAGTAAATGACAACATCTTTGCTAGTTCATCAGATGATGGCCGGGTTCTTATTTGGGACATCCGAGAGTCTTCCCATGGAGGTAAGATCTCTAGAAGGAAAAGATAGTTCATTTAGGAAGAATTCATGCAAGGCAAGGAGGAGAAAAGTTATGTTTGTCTGGGATAATGGAGACAGTGAGTCTTGGAGAAGGGTGAAAGTGAGGCATAATTCTTTTGGCCGGTGATTGGCAAGCCCTGGTCTTTACAGTTCTGTGTTACTGTGTTAAATGACTTTATAAAGTACCAGCATATAGCGCAGACTAGCACAGAACTTGGTATCAATAGGTTTTAACTTTTAGAGTAAAGGGGCAGTGGAAGGAATGTTTCTTCAATGACTGCTATGTCATGGCAAACTTGCAATCAATTGGGAATATGTTTTTCGGTTTTTTTCTATAGCCTGGGGTGTGAAAAAAAAAAAAAAAATTTAGAAAGCTGTTATTTTGATTTGAATAGTTTCCAAGGCTATTTCTATGCTTCCTGTGACCTTGAGACACTTATACATAATGTTTTCTGCTTGTTTGGAAACTTAGAGCCCTTATGGGATAAAAGGGAAGTTGAATTATTACTTCAATCTTTGTTTTCTGAAACAGAACTGAATACTGTTGATTCGTGTAACAAACCTGTAGCTTCTCAAAACACTGTAACCGGTGTTTTTACAGCTGCAGTTTTGACACTGAAGAATCTCAGTTTAAAACTGTAGTTACATAAATTTGAGAGAAATACCTCAATAATTGAATTTCAGTACATGAATACTCAAGTAATACTTAAGTAAATGAATCTTCAAGTTTACGTCATCCTAAAGAACACTGAGCAATCTGCGGGATACAGAGTATGGTTCCCTTTATTCATAGCTAAAATAAACATTCATCTTTTTTGTAAGCTGTTGAAATGCAATTACCAGTAGTTTCTACTGGTCTTACAGGAAAATTATTCATGGCACTGAAATCCAGTTCAATGTATTTTGTACACATTTGTTGTTGGGTCAAAGCTGATGTTTTAAATGAATTATCTTTTTCCATGTCTAGTGAATTTCATCACTTTCTAGACTGCAATTCTGTCCCTTTTTGACTTGGAAATGAAAGCTGAAACAAGACATACTTTATAGTCTCATGGGAGTCTTTTAAGCCCTCTAGCATCCTGAGGCCTTTAATGAACATGAGTAACCAGAGTTAGGTATTTCTTGACAAGCCTCACTAGAATACTCAGAATAGATTGCTTATAGATACCCTCCCTACCCCAGGCATATTGCCTTTGTATAAGTATAAATAAAAATTATACATACTAGCACAGCACAATTCTGTGCAGTTCTCTGGCACAATTGTATTACCCCTTATCTCTTTTCCATGTAGAAATTTTATTAAGCATTCTGAAAAACAATGCACACTCTTCATATATGTGTATTGCACACTTTAACAAAAATATCTACGTTGTCTCTTTTGTATCTTTGAGGAACTAATTAGTAACAGCCGTCTTGCTCCTAACTCGCTTTTAAGTCTCTTCTAGCACAATGAACTATTGTCTTCCCTTTAGCCAGTTTCTTATCCTATGCACCTCCCTTTGCTAATTACAACTGCCTGCAAATAAACTTGATACTGTACCACATGTGAGTTTAGTCCTCATTACGTCTACCACTTTTCCCTTGTATAAAAAGTTTCTTTATTAAAGTAAGAGATTCAATCACTCTGATGAGAGTATTTTACTTTTGTAAAATCCTAGCAGCACTTCATCCCTGTTTTTGTTTTCATAATATCCAAATGATAAGACTAGACACTGAATATGGTTTACAAATTGCAAATGGTGAAATGTTCCTTTATTGCTTTCTCCTGAACTGTCCACCCTAAATATCTATCTCTTAGGAGAATTACCTGTTGCTGACAATGGATGTCAACAGTTGGGATGACTAGATATTTAAATGCATCTGTATGAAGCTGCTTAGTATCATAAGCTAATGTCCAGTCTGATCTGAGTTTCTGGAATTACATGAAATTAGGTTTATCCTTCTTTGTTGTAGTTAAACTTTGTAACTGCTTTTACTGTTGCTGAGACTTTGAATGAGGGCTGCACCAGTGAAGACGTTGTCTGTAGTAATTTTGGGCCTTTTGGAGTCATGTTTTAGGTTCTCTGAATTTAGAAAGAAAAGGCTTTTCCACTCTTATACAGGAGTCCTGAGTCAGCATTTATATGTGAGCCCTGCCAATGTTTACTGCTATGTAATGCTTGTCACTGGGGTAATGCCCTTGTCTGCAATGGTATTTTCATGGGAATAGGCACTACACCTGCTAGTGTGAGTGTAGTTAGTTACTCTGAGTGGCCAGCTTATTAGAGTCTTTCAAATAACCTCCTAGTTTAAAATAGTGTATTAAAAGAAGCAGAGGAACCATCTCTTTCTCCCTGTCTTTCACTGCTTAGTGATTTATGCAGTAAACCTACTTATAATTTTTATTAAAGATGGTGTTGAGCTGCTCCTTTCAGAAACATGTTCCTTCTCCAGTGTGTAAGAGCTACAATTGTGAATAAGCATAAAGAACAATAGAAAAGTAATCCCCCTACTTTTCATTAAAATGACTTAGTGCCTCATTAGTTTAAGTCCTGTAATCTCTTTGACAGGCTGAAAGGCAACTTTTGATATCTTAGAAGAAAACTGTGGTGCCAATCTATTTATAATAAAGGTGTGAAGGAAAGCTCTGGTAGTTAGCAACAATGATTTGACTAAGGAAATATACACAAATTTGAAGTTTATTTTAAAATCCAGCTCCTTTATTTGGCAATCTGGTGTTTGTCTCTCCACTCAGCTAATGCAGGCCTTTGCTTCTCAGTGGGGGCTGCCATTTTAATAACACAGCCTTTTATGTCCCAGCAGGATTCTGATTTGATGATGCAAATATAGGAGGTCAGTTTTGGTGTTTATTTGGAGCTGCTGGCAGACCAACAGCAATTTCTAAAGCCTTTGGGCAGACTGTCAGAAATAAATTTGGCTTCTTTTCTTCTTTTTACCTCTGACTCCTATGACAGTGAATAGCACCATGGAGCTTCATCTGTGGTTGGAGACCTTTGTTTTCATCACTGCTAAATAAATGCTAAAAAGGAAAGTCCCTGTATGAAAAAACTTGTAATAGAGCATGAGAGGAGGATACAGATGGGGCAAGACAAGTAAATGTTAATTCTCTCTCATTTGCTTGATAGGCAGTTGTTTCATAAGGTATTGGGAATTTGAGAGGGTTGCCATATTTTATATGTGGTAATGAGGGATATGAGGAAAAAAAATTCTTTGGACGTGCTTGTGGGGCTACAGGTGCTGCACATGGTGGCTCAGATAAGGGCAGTAACTGTCTCCCGAGCACATGAGCAACACAGGAGTTGCTCCAAAGCAAACAGTGAATGGGAAAGTCTGGCATAATCCCTGGCTCAAAACAGGGATTGATTCTGGTTTCTTAGTTGATTGAAAGAGTGGCAGCATGCCACAAAAGATACAAACAAGGAAGAGAATTAGACTGTGCCTAAAGCTGTAAAGCTTACAGAAACAGGGAGAAGGTAACAGAGTCAAGACTTTTCCTCACTCTTCATGGAGACAGTATTTTGATGTAATGAATAAGGCAGAGTAGCAGTCCAAACACAGTCTTACGAGAGGGAACGAGTCTGAATGAGCATGTTTTCTACTCTGTGTGTGAACAGCAAGAGCTAACTGTTAACCTTTTTTTTATACAAGAGGAACACCCTTCTTGTCTGCTTGTACAGCACTTAAGAAGGTAGGCTTCTTTTCCCTTTAGCAGCTTGCTTTGAGCTGAGTTTCATACCAACTTATTTCATTTCTTGTAATATTATTCTCCTTTACAAGCAATTGCTGCTACATTTATGGTTTGGGTAATCAGCAGTGGCTGTGAACGCTCTCAGGCGTATATTACTAGGAAGCTTTCAGAAGCACCTCCATGTATAGTCCTTATCAGATGAGCATTTGGTTGTGAACCTTTAGAGATTCAAATATTTGATCTTTGAATAGCTAGTTTTAAACTCTGATAACCTTCCATAAAGAAAATGGTGTCTTGAAATTCAGTATGTGTCCTTTTCCATACTTAGACAGAATTAATGTACACGTGGGTGGATTTTAAAACTCCAGGTTTTATATTGCTTTGGATGTGTCATCTTGAGAAGTGGTTTGAACATGTCTCCATATCTTCAGATCTTGTTATGCAGTTTCCATATTCAGCTGCCAAACTCCTTGCATCGAACAGTTGTATGCATTGTTTGTTCTTATGTTTGAAATTTCAACTTTTTCAACAGAGCCCTTCTGCTTGGCACACTACCCATCAGCGTTTCACAGTGTGATGTTTAATCCAGTAGAACCCAGATTACTGGCTACCGCCAACTCTAAGGAAGGTGTGGGACTCTGGGATATTCGTAAACCTCAGAGGTATGATCTGGCTGCCCTTGTTTTATGCTATGTTATTTCTTTTCCTTGGGAGGTGATGGCATGCTGCTTTTTTAAATTTTTATTTAGGTCAGAATATATGGTAGTAAGAAAAGATGCAGAACAAAGTTAACAGCAATGTTGATAATCAATTATTTTGCATAATTAAAATTCTTCATACTTACAATCTAATTTGATTTAAAATGGGACTAGATCTTCAGTGTTAAGGTAAGTGATTTTTTTCAAAGCCTGCCTGGCCTCACCACTGCAGATTAACTTGGATTGCTGTGTCGCATTCTCATCATTATATTTAGCACTGTCTTTCTACTACTGGAAGAAGCTGTGGTGGGCACTGCCTGGTTTACAGTTTGTTTTTCCTGCCCAGCTCAGTTTTTAGTGGCTGACTAGAGACTGTGGTCAAGGCAGCTTTTTACTCAGTGCTTATGAGTTTTGCATGACTTCCTGACTGATACAGACATCTGTATAATCATTTGGCTGTATAACATGCTCCCACATTCACACAGAGTTAAAAACAACTGAAGAGAATTAGGTTGCAGCTTGAAATATGATGAGACTGGGTTCTAAAGTGGATGTATGCAATGTCTGATACCAGACTTTGGCATGTATGAGAGATTAAGCTTTTTCAGTCTTTCACATTTTGAATGTTCATTTTTTCATCATAATGGTCTGGGGTGGGTTAAATCTGGCTGGATGCCAGCTGTAACATAAATGAATGCAGGTGTTAAGTCTGCTTTCAGCTACCATTTTTCTGGGACAGCCATTAGCTCTCCTCCTTTGCTTAAACAGAGATGTAGCCAAAACATGGTGAGAAGGGTATGCTTGACTTAGGAAAAGAAAATGGCTCTAAAGCACTCTGCTGCCGCTGCAGGTTTTTTTCCCCATGAAACTCTCAGGAAAAGGACTCTTCAGAATGATCCGTGTCCTGCTAGTGGGCTGCCAAAGCCAGAGTCTCTCATATTTAAATAAATTAGGCTGGATTTTTGTCTTTTTAAAGTAATAGAACATTTGCCAAAACTTCTACTTGTCTCTGTAGATCTAATTTGCTAATCTAGAAAGCTGGAAGTTGTTTTTTAATGTATTTGTGGCCAATTCACTTTGTCTTATGAGGAAAAGAAATTATTTATTTTTAGATCAGTTAAGATAAAATCCTCACTCCAGTGAGGAAGTAGAAACCAGAATTTACACTTCCATCTGTGTGTTTTAGTTTGTTACAGTCTCTTCTGGGGAAAATACACTTAATTATCAGGGGGAAAAAGTAGCTTTTGTTAAAGATAAAGTAATCCATGTAATGCTGTGAGCACTTGTGATGGACTGCATAAATCTGAAGTTGGTATGTACGGGAGTTTGTGAATATTTTCAATATTCTTATTAATAATAAAGGATGCTATAGTTGCAGGTAAAATGTGTGCCAAAAGCATTTTGGTTGAGGAATTCTATAGGCAGAATGGGTTAAACAGCCCTGAAATTCTTCATAATCAAGGGATAAACAGGAAGCTGCCTGTATAAGCATGCCACTAGTGCAGCTAAGAAGGGATACTGCATCAGATGCTTTCCTTGTTGTCAAAAAAGTCTGCTAATGGTGGAAATCCTTGCTTCCCTACATGTTTGTAGCTCCCTTTTATGCTGTCATCAGTATCCAAGAAAATGTAATAGTTCCTGAAGTGTAGGAAGTCTGAAGGATTAGAGGTTTTTGAGGGACGTGATTTAGAAATACTTGTTTGATTGTTGAATCCTTGCTGGGATTGTTGAATAGCACAATATATAAATAACTACGGTAAAAAATTGCTAGATCTATTTCTTCCCTAATCTACATTTTTATTTACATTGCTGCACATGATGTTCACCTGCAAGGGATTTTTATGCCTTAAACCATCAAGGGAAATTTCTCCTTTCCTTTGATATTCATGTAGTCCATCATAACACTGTGTGGCCATTGTGGAGGTTTTTCAGTCCTATCATTCCACCTGTGCTGCTAACAGAAAGTACTAGGTCAGGTAAACTTTGGCTGTTTTGTCACATTGTGTGGTAGTGGGGTTTTGATTAGAAATTGAGTGGGCAGAAAGAAGGGGGAGAAGTGTAGATACTTTTAAATGCTTGCTGTGGATTGCCAAAATTTTAACTTTCGGTGGGTTAAGCTGGACCGCAGCACTCTTCCAACATGGGACAGGTGAAATGGTTACATGTAGTTAATAATTTACTGCTGGTATAACACTTCCTGTAAAACTCGCTTCCCAAACTACTGTCAGTTCTCAGATGGAGGCAGAGTTAGATGATGCAGGCACTACTTGGTTTGCTTCATAACTGGAGGCTGCTCTGGGGAATCCTGCTGCTGCTCATCTGCAAAATCCAGCAAGTGAAAAGCCTGGAATTCTGAAGACTAGCTGTTTGTGGCCAGTAGCAGTACTGTAGTTAGCAATACCTTAGTATAACATGTGTGGCAGCCAACAGCACTGGTGTGGTAAGACTTTTTACAGATATAGGTGAGGTTTGATAAAATCAACAGGATTTGGCTGGCCTTCACTCATTTGAAGGGGATCCGGCTTGATGCTGAATTTCTGGTTTTAATCAGCAGAGGCTCCTCAGGTGAAGTATAGTTTTTCTTTGACTCTGTTCAGCTTGATAATGGACTGTCAGAAAAGGGGAGATTTGCTGTTAACTTCTAAACTTGCATGTCATTCAGTGGAATATGGCTAATTGTGTAGTTTTAAACTAATAGCTCTACATTTTCAAAATGTTGAATAGAGCAGTGATGTCCTTGTAGGTTAGAGAATTCAGATATAGATTCCACTGCTTGTCAGGAACAAATGAGCGGCATCACTTATTTATCCAGAAAATCTGAGGATTTTTACAGCAAAGTATTTTTCTCCAAAATACATGGCTTTTCTCCAATTGGATTGTGGGAGAATTTGTCTCAGCTTGCTGTTGCATGCCTCAGCCAGGAAAGTCGGTTTTGTCCACTTCTTTAAACAGGCAACATTAAACGCCCCTAAAATTTTTAAATTGAATTATTTTAGGGCTAGGAAAAAAGTCCTGATTATGAGTAGATTTTATTCATATGCTGTGGAATTGGTTAACTTCCTAATGGGAAGCTGGGAGTGCTTTATACTTGGCTACAGTGAAGGAGGTAATTGAAAAGCCAGAATTTCTTGGCATGCATGGACAAATTTAGAGACAGTTGCACAGCTCTGAATTGTGGAAAGTTTAGCTCACTTCAAATAATCATAATTTGATTAGTCTTGCTGACTGAGTCAGGATACAGAGGCGGATTCATTTTGCTTTTTCCCAAAGTTCATTCACAGCTTGATATCTCTTCTGTCTCAGATTTAGTACAGCAATTGAGATTCTCTCCTTCTACCCCAGTATACTAATAAGATCTGGATGTGGTGGGTTGGCTCCTCAAAAATAGTGTATTAAGCGCTATATACATAGAACTAATATAATTCTATGATTATAAGTTGACTAGCGATTCTGGAAATCTTATTTTTTTATTTTTAGGATGTGTAAGTATTTCTATTCCTTCAGGTGGACGTTAAACTGAAACCATCTGTATTGTTTCTTTTTTAAAAACAGTGCATTGAAAAGCTTTAAGTGTGGTTTTGATTGAGGAGGCTGCTGTAAGGCTTTCACGCCACTAGATGGGGTCTGGAAGCTGTGCCTTTTTAAAAGAAAATTTAAAAAGGGAGGTCTGTGCTTCTTAAACTATTTACAATAAAGTATATATTACAAGTATTGTTACAGAATTGCTGGGAGCAACTCAGCAAGTTAGAGTACGTATATATTTCAAGCAAAGACTATGTAACTTCAGCTATTTTTAGGTACTCATGTTCTCCCTCCTCTTTTTCCATGCAGCTCCATGACCATCTCCTTCTTTTTACTGAAATAAGAAGACTGCTTTTTCCCCTAAGAAAATATTATCATTATCCCCTTAATGCTTTCTTTTCCTATGTTCCCCCTGACCCACCACTTACATCAACTTAATGTGGAAGTTTTCGAGATCAAAATTATATTGCTTTGTCGTATTAATGACCATCACACATTTTTAAACTGATCTTCGTGATGCAAAAAGGCTGTTCATAGAAGTGTGTTCTGTTTGTGATGGGAGCATTGAACCAGTATTTTGTGCACACTGGGATCCATTGGTATGTCCAGTTCAGGGGTTAAAATGCTACGTCTTGTGTCATAAATACATATCTTGGGGTAATTTATGTGAGTCTGGGAGGGCTTATCTAAAAACTACCAGGCCCTCATTCCTATGTCTGTTGCATAGTTATATGTTTGACCTGTTTTTTGAGCCAACTCATCGTGTTTAGAAGTTAGAAAACTAAGCAGGAAAGGCTTTGTAGCTTTCTTAGGCCCTAGCACGTTGAACTTGGTTCAAGGCAGGTCCAGTGGCGACTGTAAACCATGGAGAAGAGAGAATAAGGCCTGTAAAGGTGAGAGGGGGACATAAGAAAGAAACATGTCCTCATTTGAGAAGCAGTGAACTATTAGATATTTTCAGCTGTCTGTGGCATTCTGCTCATTCTGGTGAACTTGCTTTGGTTTCTTTTGCTACACTAACCTTCCTCTTTTTTGCGTCCTCAGCATGTTCTCTACAAGCTTTTTAAAAAGTAGAAGTGAAATGTGACCAAAGCTGAGGATGATTTACCTTCCAAGGCTGCATGTTTCATAAGAATAAACTATAAGCAGGGAGTTTTTCTTTTTTTCATTTGACTTTTTGTGTTCCTGGAGTAAAACACTGTTCCAGGACCCCAGACTTTAGTTTTGGGATCTGGAAACACATTTGTCTCCCTAATTCAAGTACTAGATTCAACTCTGAGTTAGGTAGAAATGCTTACACACAATAGACCTTCTAAGATTCTTCTGAATGTTCAGGAGATTTGTGCTGTCTGCATAGTTACAAGTCAGTGTACTCAAAAAGCCCAAGGATGAGTTAAAAAAATCCTTGAGCAACAGGGCAAGCCTGGTATTCCTTGGTGGTTGTAACCCTTATGACATATTTTAAAAGCTAATTTGACCATACAAATCATAATAAGCCAAGTTTAAAGGAATGTCAATTTTGGTGTTTTCTATCAAGTCTTTACCGATAAATCCAAAAGGAACATCAATTCAGCCTTGATTTCTTTCTTTATCTGCAGTTCAGAGCCCACTAAAACAAACTTCTTTAGCTCACATTAAATGAATATTTGTGTCTCAAAAAACACCAATCAAGAAGGCTTTCTTAGTGTACTCCAAACTAACATCAGATTTGCCTCCTAGACTAAGAATTTAGAGGAAGCAAATTCCCAAGTTGTGGACAAGGAATTACTGTTGTTATATATCAGTAAATCATCTAGTGATTATCTCATTAAATAGTAAGCAAAATATAGAGATATAGAAATTTCTTCCCTGTAGTAAACTAATTAGATTCAGGGGGATCTTGAGAGGGGACTCTTCTTGGATTTATGAATGTTCAGGTATGTTGATCTCACCAATGTGTGGAGGACTTTGAAGGTGTGGCTGCACTGTGCTGCTGGTCTTGAACAGACTGTGTTTTCTGAAGTCTTTGTCTTGAACAGAGCTTTTCTGCCAGGTGCTAATTACGAGGTGCTCAGCTTAGTCATTCTGCTGCAAGTAAAAACAATTCAATTCTTAAAACAATCGATTAAATCCATAACTTCTGGTCCACGTGTATTGGAAATCACAGGTACTTTTGAAAATCCAGTTGGCTCCTGATTGCTTTGGCTTGTAGTTTCTCTTTCTTCAGTTAGTTACCAGCCTTTCAAAGACCTGATGGGTATTACTTTTTTTTTTTTGTATCAGAGGTTTGATAGGAAGAGGAAAACACTGTTGGACATAGAAATCTTGCAGGTGGTGTATGTTAGATTGACATGTAGTTGGAAAAGGTAGGTGTCAGGTTTGTGAGGCCTCTCTCAGTATGAAAATAGAAGTGGTAGCTGCCATAACTACAGGAAATTTGAGAACAATTCTTCACAGTTTAGTTACATGCATGTCAAATAGATCAGCTTTGCAAGAGAGGACTGAGTATTACCTCTGAATAAAGGCATGGTTAATTCTGTTAGAGTTTATTTTTGTTGAGTGGATGTGCAAGGCAAAGGGAAGAAAGGGAGATGATGAGTGTTAGCAACTCTGTCTGTACCACAGGTGATATTTGTGAACTGTTGCATAGAGAGGACTTCAGAAAATCTGTGTGGTGATATTAAAGGTATTCTAAGGTCATAAACACAGCATTCTGAGTTCAAGTCCATAGATTGAGGTCTCCAATGGTTGCCAATTTTACTTTCTAGGGTCATGCCTTCAAGGTATCTGATCCTTAAAGATCATACCATAAGAATAGAGATGGCAGTTATTTTCTGAGAAATGCTCATACATGTGCTGAGTTTTTATCCTTTCTAGCTTTCCTTCCTGAGCTCATTCTACAAAGTAACTGTTGCCTTTTTTTATCTGTGTGTTACCAAGATATCTGGTATGTTGGATGAAATACTGAGCTTCTGGAAGTGCAAGTGAGGGATCCAGTATTGTCGGTGATTGTTTTGGGGATATTAATTCAGGGGCCAGCCACAGGGTTTGCTTCTGACAATGATTTACATATTTCATATTGCTGTGGTTCATGGCTCTTTCTGTAAAAGCTAGTAATATTCTTAATGTAGGATCTGTAGGTGTTACATAATGGCAGGAATAGTATGAGGATATTTAAGGTTTTACTTTGACTGTTTTGCATTTTGACTTTTCATGTGAAGGAAAAAAGCTTCTGATTATCATCACTTCCAGTGTGAATGCTTTGGGATTCCCAAAGCCCCTGCAGGTGGAAGAGTTCATTACATCATTGAATTGGCAAATACCTGTTTAAATTATTCCAATGCTGTAAAAGTGTGCTGCATGTTTCTCTTTGGAGACCTTTGTCAGTCCTGCAGTGAGCAGAGCACTGTATTAAAGACTTCAGGAGAAATGTGTGTATCTTGGCAACCACTTGTTCATTGTCAGGCTTATCGTTTCTTTCTCTTCCCAGTGGAATAATTTGTTGTGAATTTTGACTAACTTGATGCTGCTTAAAGTAATCCATTTAGCTGGGTTACAGTATAACAAATTTTAAGTGCTATTTTGGAACTCACCAATATGGGTCAACCAAACTGCCTCAAATAGTTCAAATAACTATTTGTCTTCTCTTGCAGTTCAGGAAATAGAACTCATCCCACACATGTACCATCCTCATCTGTTACATTTCTGTGCTACTGAGACAGCTCAACTGATCAGTTTCTCAACCTAGAATTTGAAGATCTCCTAACCAGATCCGACTTGGCATATTTGCCCCAAATTACACAGAACCTAAATGTAGATACTTTCCCCCCTATTTGTCTTCCATTATTTCTCAAAAGTTCCCTTCAATGTGATAGAAAGTGAACTGATTATTGCTTAAGTCCATGGGGATTGAATTTTACTGGGAATCTTTGGGATGTGTTGAAGGAACATTTGAATAATAATGGCATCTGGGAGAGTAGTACTTTTCGGATGGCTTTTGGCTTTGATTTCCTTATTGTAAACATAAATAAATCTCCAAAGTATTTGCCACAAATTTAGCCAAAATCAATGACTTTTTTAGGGTTAGAAATATCTAAGGTAGTTTCCTCTGCCTTTCCTTCTTTCTTCTTACTGAAGGAAAAAAGGGAGTACTTGCAAATGAGTCTTTTGACTTTGGGCAAAGAAAGATCATGACAATCATTAAGGCTTTGGTCATGTTGATGACTTTCCTGCATATGGAGACCTTTTTTGTGGTTGCCACCTTCAGTCAGTTGATGCTTTTTTCTTTTTTCTTTTTTTTTTCTTTGAAGACAGGAGTGCAGCCTAAAGTTGTGAAATATGTAAATCAGTGAATTTATTGTTAGATTTTTTTTTATTCTGAAACAATACTTTCTGTTGCTGGTGTGAGCATCAATAGATAGTCTGGAAATAAGTGTGCAAGTCTGCCAAATACTGCCTGGTATTTAAGTGTGTGAAACAGGTGCTATAGTCTCTTTTTCCCACCCTTATGCCTTGTCCTTATTGTGGAATTACTGGAATGGTACCGTAGGAAGGGCCCTCTCACTTAGCTTCTGTTTTAGATGTACACATTCCATATTTAATTTGCAGTCCTGCTTTATGCATGACCTTGTCAGCCCTCTTGGGATAGAGGGTTTAGCTTAGCTTTTTCTGTGTTTAGGCTGGTATCCTTCCTGTAGTGGAATGTATTTAGAAAGGTTTTTAACTTTCCTCTAGCATCCCTGGATTTGTTGATCAGACACAAAACTGAATTTTGGAGAACTGAGGTTCAAATTGTATAATAAAAAAGAGTGTTGTTAGTAGATCAGCTTTTAATTCTTTGTTGTTCTCAGATAGGGCTATGGTAATTTTTCTGTTCAGCCTCTCCTGTTTTGATTGCCCTCCATCATATGCACGGGGATTTTCTGATTTGAAGATGAAACTTTTTCACACCTATCAGCATCCTCACATTAGCAGGCACTTTAAGCTCAATACTGTCCCTTTGCTCTGTGGGATCCAGCTTGCTCCTACAAGCAGAGGTGCTATTCACGTTTTAGATTTTCAACACTGTGTGTAACTGTAAACAAGAAGTCAGGAAACCTGGTTTTGTTTCACAGTGTTGGTTAGGTCTGTTGGTTGACCTTTCTTGCCCTCGGGTTTTCCTGTACCAAGAAAAGGGAAAACTGCCTACTTCAAAAGCCTCCCGATGCTTAATCTTTTTGTTAGCTTTGGAATACTTTAGCACCCACGTCTTTCTAAAGCAAGAATTTAAAGTGCAAAGTATTGTCCTTGTAATGCAAATTTTTAAAGTATAATCTGTTGATCAAAAGAAGCTCAGATTGAATGGGTTTTTGTAGAGTGCTTTCTTTCTAGGCCAGTAATTGTTGTAAGTCGTGCCCTAATCACCTCTATACCTCCATTTAATGTGGAGGGAATTAAAAGAGAAACTTTTTTGTTCAAAAAGTTAAAAAAAAAAAAAAAAGAGAAAAGAAAATTTAAAAAAAATATTGGTGACTGAAATCAAAGGAGAGATCCTCTTAGTGCATTTACTAGGAGAACATCTGAAATGTTAGTTTAATGCTATTGTAAGAGAAGGGAATTAGTCTTTGAAACATCAGTCCAGGGGAAACTGTGGTGGAACCAATCTGATAAGTCCATAGTTATGTCTGCAGTTGCATTCACTTAGCTTTATGGGAAAATTTATATTCGTCTTTTATCTACTAGAGGCAAAAGCTTTTCTAGTTCAAGACTGGACTCTTCTACTGCAGGAGCATTTTGGATCTTGCCAATTTTCCTGTCGAAAGAAAGGCCTACTTTCTTCTTGATGCTATTTTCTTTAATTTCTGCTTGTGTAGTTTTTGTAAATTAAAAATTCATGCAGCTTCACTAGAGAAGAGAAGGGAAGTGAGTGTATATATATTATTGGATAAGAGAACAAATCTATGGCTGATGTTACTCAGCCTTCCTAATGCAAGACAACAACTGCAGCACAGAAATGTGTAGGAAAAATGTATCACAGGACTGCAGTATTGGCACGTGACTGATTTTGCATAAGGTATGAAAATGGATTCATTGTTCAAGAGGAATTGCCAACTTTTACACTCAGATTATTTTTCTGAGGTAACATCTCTGGTCTCCATGTTCTTTGTTTTATGACTACTTTGGCGAATGCTTGGTTGTGGGAACAGGTCCTGTTCCTTCATTTGGCCTAAGGGTCATCTTCCCATGCCATGTCTGGCTGTATTTGCATCTTCTTTATCTGGTTATCTGATGGAACCTGCTCCTTTGTGTTTTGCTGGATTTAGCTGAGCAGTGTTCTCTGTCACAGTCTGTACTCCATCCTACAAGGTGCTATTTCTGAACAGGCTGAATAATGGACTCTGGTCAGAGAATTTAGGGATTAGAAAAGGATGGAAATGATCAGGTGTTTCAGCTAGTTTGTTTGTGGCTGTTGGACAGTTGCTTTTTACATTGTATTCTCTGGTTTCTTTTTTTTTATCTGGCTAAATTTTGTTGGTTTGGTTGGGGGGTT
The DNA here is from genome assembly GCA_013399195.1 of Dicrurus megarhynchus. Classification (NCBI taxonomy): domain Eukaryota; kingdom Metazoa; phylum Chordata; class Aves; order Passeriformes; family Dicruridae; genus Dicrurus; species Dicrurus megarhynchus. Next base: position 168,858 of record VXAD01008119.1, read on the forward strand.
TTGTTGTTTGTTTTTTTGAGGTTTTTTTTCCTGAAAAACTAATTGTCTGCCTACTAGATCTCATTTATTACTTACGTTTCAGTAACACCTACACAATTCAAGCAGAGAGTGAGAACAGGACACTCTTGTGCCTGCTGGCTCTAGTGAGGGCAAGCCTAGGGCAGGAGAATGTTTGGGAACAGGTCTGTAATAAGACCAAAACAAACCTTGGCTAGAGCTGGAGAAGGATGTGAAGCATTCACCCAACAGGGTTGGGTTTTTTTATTTTTGCTTGTTGTCATTTGCTCAATCTTTGTAATGGCAGAGGTGAGCCATAAATCCTGAAAAGATAAAAGTAATGCAGATGAGGGGGAGAGTTTAGTATATTTTGTGCCTCTGCTCTTGCCATCTTCTTCAAAATACTGAAATTCTTGAGTTAAAAGGCAGAATACAGGAAAACATAATGCTTTCTTGGAGAACTGCCTGAGATCACTGATGAAGCAACATTTTCATTCAGTGATTCAGTTAAGTCATAAGGGCCAAACCAGGCGAGCCTTTGCTGTTACATTGTCAGGTTACTCTGGGTACATAAATGGTGATGTTTGATGTTTTTAAGGCTCTAGTTTCTGAAGTCAGTTATCAGATAAGAAACTCACTTATTAAAAAAATTAAAATATTGTCCTCGTGGTTTGGAGGGAACAGCAAAGCTTCTATTCCCCTTAGAGTTTGCCATGCATCAAAGTTCATTAATGATGGTGAGATTCCATTTTGTACTAGTTTATATGTTTCTGACTCTAACAGTAAACAGCAAAGAAATGTCATATTCTTGAACGGGCAGAATCTTCAACCTAAATTCTGTACTTTTCTTATCTTGGGGGATGGAGTTTATTTTAGTTGTACTTTCTTTTTGAAGGAAAGCAAAGATGTTTAGTTTTGCTAACAATACACAGCCTTTATTTTATTTGGTTATTGTTTAATGTCCAAGCAAATACCCCTTACTTCCTGGTAAGGATTCTAGGAGGCAGTTCTTGTAAAGGTAGTAAGATAATCAGAAGTAGTGATGATAGAATTTAGAAAAATGAACTTGTTTCTGAAAAATAGTAAAATCTTGAGTATGGCTTGTACACCTTCTAACCTTAAGACACTGATGGACTTCCTTCACATTTGTTAACACTTGTAATACTTGTAGTGAAATGCCATACACTTTGACATAATTTATTTGCTTTTCAAAGAAACTATCTTGAGATTTCTGAGATTCATAATCTACCTTAAAACGGTCTACATGATTATTGATATTGTGCTGACTTTTCTGTTACTGGTTAATTTGGCTCCAAGTGCTTCAGACTATATATGAATTGTGTACTTTTAAACACACAATCATTTTCTTGCAAATAAACCCCCAAACTTTTTTCAGTTTTCCAGGCCAAAATTCTGTTTGCCAAGTTTCATTCCAGTTCTTTTTTGCACAGTTAGAAGTTCCTCAGTTTTGTGGTTACAGAATTGCTGACAAACACAGTTGTATGCAATGGTGTGTATTAGTTACAAGCATTCAGTTCATTCTTTCCTTTTAAGGTCATTCTTTCATTAACTTAGTCTCACTCACTGCAGCGTATGATACCAACACCTTTCCCTTGCTTAATTCTTTTCTTTTCCTCTTAAATGACACCCCTGTCCCAAGGACAGTGTCTGTACTGCAATGCAGTGATACTCCTTCTTCCCTTACCCCACTAACTGCCAGTAGAAACCGATTTATTTACATTAGTGGTGCTACTCGTGGATTCAAAGCCTTCCATTGTTTGGCTGAGCTGGTATTTAGTTAGCCCTTGCCTGCTGCCTGCGTGCAGCGTATCCAGCTACAGAAATGACCATATTGCATATAATTGTCCATTCTCTCCCTCCTCTGCCTCCCTCCGGCTCCAGCATATGTGTTTGGGTTGCAATGTTCCATCTGTGGACTAAATATTTCTCTTAATCATACAATATGACTTTTTAAAAAACTCGAAGTGCATGTGTCTCTCTATATTGCTTCCAGAGCTGGTAGGCAACATCAGCATTCCACAGCTGTCTGGGTGAGCCAAATTTGGAAGCAGAGTAAATCCGAGTAGTCTGGCTTTGGATTCATAAAAATAATGCCTCTGGCAGAAAGAGCACTCATCTTGTTCAGAAGTGTCCTTTTAGTATTGCCCTCAGATTTCTCACTAGCTGTCATGGTCTGTGTCTTCAAGATGAGAGTATTGCTTCTGGCGTGATGCATCAGTAAACTTTTTAGTAACTGCAACAAGGTGTTGCCTCTGAAATTCCTTTGGTAGTGCGTGCAGTAAGGGGCAGGCAGAAGTGGCAGTTCTAACATGAGCAACATATCCAAACATGTCTACACTGCCCCACATAATCCTGTGTGAAAAAATCCAAAAGTAGCACTGACTAAAGGTACAGAGCAACACCCTGGTGCAACTGGGAAGGTGGAGGTAGTCATTTGAACATGCTTAAACACAGCACTTCTCTTCCTCTCCCCTCCCCACCCCCCAAAAAAAGAAAGTGCAAAAACTCTGATTCTGATGAGTTTGAAAATCTTTAGAGCTTCTTGATTCAGACATCCTCTTTAGTACTAGCGAGTATTAGTAGTGGTTTAATACTGTAAAAAATAACTTCTGCTGGCTTCTTTCTTGGAGAGGGCTGTCTGGTTTTTTCCTGCAATTTTGATGGGAGATGGATACTCTAGAAGGCATCTCAGGCAATTATTACTATTCTTCTAAAACCAGCATGGTTGTTCTAAAATCAACAAAATTTTATGATGGAAGATACTGAAGTCTTGGGGTTCCTCAGTTCTCAATACTGTTACCATGTGCACTGCCTGCAGTATGAGGCAGAGGAAGAGAGACTTCTCAAATCCTTTACATATCCTCTCTTTGTGAACTAGGTGAGCAGCTTTGCCACCAAGATAGAGCCATGAGCTGCACTCCCTCCCTCTTATTTGTGAACGTATCTCTCAGATGTCCTGTCCTAGGAGGAGAGAGAGAACAAATATTTTTCCTCTGTTTGGGTCAGGAAATGGATGTTTGGTGGGGGCTTGTGTCAGTTTGTTCACCTCATCCCCACCTGACTACCTGCTGCCTCTTTTCAGAGTTTATTAAAGGAAAGCACTGTGCAGTTAATTTAACAAATCCTTTCAAAGAGGCAGAGGAAGCAATCAGGACACAGCAGGGTGGGGAAAACAGAAAACTGCTGTCTTGTGATTAGTACAGCAAAATGCTGCACTTGGAGCAATAGTGTCAGACTTTTGGGGCCAGAATTAAGGCAAGTGAGGAAAGTCATTAATCTTACATTATAAATGAATGGCAAACAGCTATTTTACTATTTCTTTCTGTATCAGCCAGACTAGCTCACTGCTTTTTTTGTTAGTGTGGGGTTTGGTTTTTTTTGTTAGTTTTTCTTTTTTTTTCATTTGAGCCAAATGTTAAAAAGACTGCAGCAGGAACTGTATTTCCATTACATGTGTGGCTGAATTGTGTGGAGTGAGGGTCTGAGGTAGGCAAAGCTGTGGATCTTTTGAGGAGCATTAACTATGCAGCTCCTTAATTCTAGACTTCTCATGTGTGTGTATATGGTTACTTTTTCTGAAGTTCTAGTCTCTCTTGCTTCCTTTAATTTCTGAAGTAAAATATTCTTTTGGGGCTTTGCTACACTGAAGTTACTGCAACACAACACAGAATTCAATTCCAAATGTTTGCTTTGGTACCTTTGACTGCTACAGGAGCTTAATGAAACATCTGTAAGCAGAATGGAAGCCAGTTTAACATTGCACTCCTATTGCTATAAAATATAATCTCAAATTATTTCAGGCAGGGCATAATAATAGTAACCATGGAAACTTTGCTTGAAGACTTCAAAGGTTGGGGCATCTGGTAGGCTCACTCACTTGTAGGCAGGAGAGAATTCTGGGTTGTGGTTTGGATTAAGGAGAAGAACTGGTAATGAGGAGAGGAGCTTAATCTTGGTGCAGCAGTGGCTGCACCTAAACATTAAGTCTGGTTGGTGCATATTTGTTATGACCATCTTATTCATGTTGGACAACTCATATATTTTTTTTAAAAATTGACTTTTCTTAGCCAAAAAAATCTGGGATTGTTTCTTCTGCCTGTTTTTTGTGTTGAGGTCTTGGTTGGGTTGGGGTTTTGGGGCATTTATGATGTTTTAGCTTATTTGTTTATCTTGTTTAAAGGAAGTGGAAAATTCCATAGAAAAAAAAATTTGGCTTACTAAGACCTATCAGAAGAGGGGCAGGCAAAAATGTCCTGTGTGTTTTGGTTATCTTGTTTTGTTTTGATTTTTAATGCCTGACTAAGTATTTTGAGCTGTCTGAGTACTTTATTGGTCTCAATTAACAGAAACTAGGGCTGATGAGAGGGATCCTAAATCCTTGTCTCTAAGGTTACAGTTTCTAGTACTAAATTCTCTCATGTTTTAATTAAATACCTTGAACATGATTAAGAAAAGCTCAGCAACTTTGGAGGAGAACATGAGACACCAGGACTGTTCATGCTGATACAAGTGTTCAGGAGTTTTGGTGCCCAGCTTGAAGAACTTGCAAGTTAGTTGGCTTTGAAAATGTGGCTTCTGGTTCCTTTGTGGCATCCTGGCTTTGACTGTTCAGTTCAAAAGTCTGCATGTGAGAGTAGTGTATTTCTAGGGCACTCATTATGCAGTCTTACATTTTGTATTGGTTTTGTTTAACTCTGGCTTAAGAACAATGATTTTTAACTTTACAGTATCTCTGGCAATGATGCATGCTTCGACCTGCATGGAATGTGGCTTCCCATCCATGTGGAGTGACTCATTTTTCACAGTTGTTGGGGCAAAGGGCTGTATCAGAAAGCATTATGCATTAAAATCTATGGAAAAACTTCCCTCTAGAATTTACAAATTCTGAGCTGGCATGCTTTTTCTGGTCAAGAAGGGGCATAAAAGTCACAGCTCTCAACAAGATTTGATGGTTATTGCTTAAAACAGAACTGTTAACAAAAGGTTGAGCTCTAGTACTGTTTAGGGAGGTTTCAGTGATCACTGAACAAAAAAAAGGATAAAATGTCTTCCATCCTTGTCTCGCTTTCCGTACACACAATCATTTCAAATACACACATTGAATTCAGTCTTTGAAAAGAACAGAAGATCTGTACAAAGTGCATTTAAGGTGTGCTTTGATTAACTTTATGTTCCTTTATGGAACAAATTCCATTTCTGTTACTTTTTTAAAGAGAGAGTCTGGAAACTTGTGAACCTTTGGTTTTGTTTTGTATATGTCAATAAGAATGGATACAAATACTCCAGCTCTGAACATACAGCCTTATATGGGACAGGGAAAACAGCTAATCCTGATACATGAGAATTTTAGGTAATAATGTCATGTGATAGCATAATTGTCTTGCCTACTTGGCAGTATTTTTAGATGAAGCTAGTTCAAGATTAGCTAAGTGACTTATTTTAGCATTTCTTGCAATAACATGTTAGTAAGATGTCCTTTTATTTAAGACTTCTGGAACTGTGAGTTTAAACATCCTCTGATGCCCTGTAGAGATATAAATAGAAGCAGAAGAGAGAGAATGACCAGCCAATCTACATTTGGATAAAATGCCATCTGGTGCCAGAGCAGGGGTAAAAAACTGCCTGGATTCAAGAACCAGCTAACAAAAAGGGCTGAGTGCTGATAGGGTCAGTCTCAAAGGCAGACATCCCAGAAGTAAAAGGACAACCTTTTTAAGGCTAAGTGCTCTGTCCAACTTCGCTCCTATGCAGGAAGTGTATTTGTTATTAACAAAACTACTCACAGTCTTTAACTTTTCTCTTCTGAAGACTTAACAGTCATAGCATTTTGATAGCATGTCACTCAGGTTTCGTATTAAGGTTTTTCAGGAACTGATGCTTTAAAGCAGAAACTAAATAAGATTTTAGTTTACTGGGCTTGTTTGTTTGAAACGCCTCAGTAAGATTAAAGAGAGTTTTGTCTTTAAGTAGTTCAGTTGATATGTGCAGCCCATCTCACTTGCTTCCACCTGTCTTTCCCCAGTTCCCTGCTCCGCTATGGTGGAAACCTCTCCCTTCAGAGTGCCATGAGTGTCCGGTTCAACAGTAATGGCACCCAACTGCTGGCACTGCGTCGGCGCCTTCCCCCGGTGCTCTACGACATCCACTGCCGCCTGCCTGTCTTCCAGTTTGACAACCAAGGGTACTTCAACTCCTGTACTATGAAGAGCTGCTGTTTTGCAGGCGATCGTGATCAGGTAATAAGCAAACAATGCTGCCCTGAGTCTCCAGAGATTTCATGACTGTTTGAGAGCACCTCTGTAAGGGCGGCTTTTTTCTGATTCAGGAGATAAAACAGGAAGCAGGACACGTACAGGCTTATTCAGAACTGTTTTGCAATGTGGGCTGTGAAAGAAGGAAAACATATGCCAAAGCACATGATAAGTTTTACCTGTTGTTTGATGTGATCTAATGCTTACTTGGAAGATTATATTCAGAAGAAAATATTTGCAGTCTTTTTAGGTCCAATTAATACAATGTTATCTACTCATCTGCATATGATAAGGAAGCATCTTGCTTGCATTTCAATATTGTTACTGGGTGACATGGAGACAATCCCACGAAATGTAAATATTGCATATTTATAGAGTTATTGGTTCTTATTTCAAATTATAATGTTTCTCTTTTAATACTCTACTACTGGATCAGGTAGGATAGGTCTTCGTAGGTCAGTGTTTTGTAAGTGGTGATGGCAGGTGGTTAGGAAGGAATAGTTTATTACTTCACTGAGGCAGGGCTCTGTCCCTAACTAATCACCAAGAAGATCACGCATCAAGTGACTAACGGAAGTTCATATGATTCTAGATCCAGATATTGTCTTTGGACAACTGTATTTAATAACCACTGGCACTGTTTAAGGACAAAAGATGTATTTTCAAGCTACGATAGTATCAAACTATGATCTGAAAATTTCTTAATTGTCATCAGCAAAATTCCTGCAGTTAGAATTTCATCACTAATTCTATTGCTGCTGCTGCAGGAGGCAGAGTTGAGCTTCTTTCAGATTGCAAGTAGGAAATACATTCATGTCGCTGAACTCAAGCAGTGTTCCCTTAGTTCTGCATAGTTTTTGACAGGAGTGTGAAGATGTGATAATGAAACTCTTTTAAAACAGTTGAGTGGCTTACTACAAAGAATGGGAAAACACATGTATTGGTTAAGAAGAAAACCACTGACAATTTGTGGTCCATTATTTAGTCAGCCTAAAGAGAACACTTTTCTCCTCTGGAACTCAGTGTAGAGCTGTGTACACTCTGACTTATAATTTAGCTTCTCATCTGTTACTAAAGATGTAGAGAAAAGTCTTAGTATATGTTGCTCTGCTTTCTAAGCCATTTTCTTATGGGTATGGTATTATTTTAACAGGAAGAGTTTGTCTGTTCTGTATCAGGGGGATGCAATACTTCAGTAGCCTGCATTTTTAAAAAACTTTATATTCTTGTGGCTTGACAGACTTTCTGTTCTGATAAGTAGCAGCACATAATGCTGCTAATGAGTTGGAAAACAGAGCAAAAGACAATTATATTCTCACATAAAGCTATATGAAGCTAATAGTGAAGATGAAGTTTAATATGGAATGTTAGATGTGGAATTTGACATTTAGACACAAGCTTGTACCCATCTTCTAACTGGAAGGAAAAAATATTATGAATTCAGAAAATGCCAGCACATGCTCCAAGTCTGTCTGAAACTGTCCAGTAATGTTCAAATTCTGTGACTAAGACTGTCAACACTAGGGATAGCCCTTAGGAACTGCCTTTTACAGAGAACCCAATTCCAGTTGCAGGTATATCTAGAAAAGCAGGTTAGAGTTGGAACCTACTGTAAGATAGACAAGGTGAATAAAAAAATTACAATGTTTTTTGAGTTTTGCCCTTCTATACAACAAGTATGCTTTTGCATAATGTATACAAGTCTTCACTCCTGCAAATCAGAATTCATCAAGAAGAAATAATTCTGTATTCAATTTAATCTGGCTCCAGTCCCCTCTCCCTTTTAATATTGCTGTTCTTAGCCTTTATAAAGAATGTCTTTCATTTGAGATCTATGCAAAGTAAGCTTCACAGAATACCTTGGTTGTATTTCCTCATAGGATCAAAATTTTGTGTGGGCTAAGGTTCATTTGAAGGGACTTGTGGATAAGAAGGTTGTTTTAAATTTTGAGTGGCACTTGTGGTAGGAAGGCTTCTTCAGCAATTTTTTCACATTGCACCTCTGATTTTCTCTGTCTTCGATTCTTCTTTTCATCTTTATTAAACTGCCAACTTGATCTTTTTTTTTCCCCTTTAAGCTGTCTTAAGTAGTTAGATTTTACCTTTCTTATAGAGCGTAGTAAGTTAAAAATGGGAGTCTCCTGTGTTCAAAAGTTATGTGTTGTCTGCACAGGTAGTTCATCTCATAAAGTAGCATTTCTATTGTATATTTTAACTCTTAATAAGAAAGGATTATCCTTAACTCATCAGTGCTTAGAATGCAATTGCATTGGGAAAAAAGTGAACTGCTGAAAGGGGGAGGCCTTTCTTATCCAGCAGAGGTGATGTAAGACCTTTCACTGATACCACTTCTAACTTGGCAGTAGCATTTACTTCTTTTCCTGGGTTAGTGACTTGTACTGACACTCAGAGAGCTCTGACAAGCATTTGGATGTGATATAGGGATCAGAAGATGGGTGAGAGACAGAGAGATGGCCTTTCAGCTCCGTGAGACTCAGCTCCTCACAGAACTATAGCCTTTGCTAATCTTTCTCTGAAGTTTGTACATAGAAAGTGGTTTGCTCAGGAAGTTTTCTGGTAAATTATGGCCATCAGGGTTTAAAACCCAATAACTGTTAGTTTGGGGTTGCCTTTGGAAATTTGTTTTAACACAGTGGTGAAAATCTACAGTAAAGGTAAATAACACTGTTCCATATGGAACAGTTGGATTCTAATATGGCAGAAATGAGCAGATTCTGAGCTGCAAGCATGCAACTTAAGAGTTCTCTTGGACATTGCCCTTATATCTTAAGAAGCCAAAGGCTTAAGTTCCCAAAATGACCGGAAGTATTGTTCTTACTCTGACAAGGTATGTGTGTTAAATTGATGAAATTTCTTTGCAGAAATAGAACACAGACTACTAGTTGGGGAATAGTTTGATTGGTTTGTCTGCTGATGGGGATTAGACTTCATACTAATATTTCCTCAGTATTGTTTTTTTAATGCTCACAGATTTTGATAGGTGCCTAAAAGGACTTTGAGCCAGAACCCCTGACATGTCACTCTAGAGGGAAACCTGCAACCAGCAGTATGCAGTGATCTGTATACCACCTCCTTTCATTGGAGCATCTCTGATACAAGTAGATTGAAACCTCTTAGCAAAGAATGATATATCATTAATGCTTTAAGGTACAAAGTGCAGAAAGACTCACTTGTTAACTGCAATGCTTTTTTGGGGTTTTTTTAAAGTTTAAGAACACATTCTGAAATGCTTATATGGTTTTGAGTTGCAGGTATTGTGAGTTGCAGCACAAGCTAAGTGACAGGATCTTAGAGGATAAACAGCTTTGTTTCTCTTTGCAGCCTTGCAAACAATTCCTCCAAAACTTATTGTCCTAGTCCTTGTGAGCCTGATTTCAAAGTCAATGAGCAGTATATATATATACATAAGCATTTTTCTAGAAATGCCAGAGTCATGCTTTTCTTGTTTCTTGCAACTACCAAAGCTTGAGAGGCATTGATTAGCTGTTGTTTTATTTGCACCCATTTATAACTACCTTCATTTGCTCCTCTCAGAACTTTTTCTTTTGTCCATGTCATTGGTGTAATGACCTAATTCACATGACACCAATTTTCTTATTCTTTGAAGAAGAGCTCTGATGTTGGTTGATAAACGGGTTCAAAGTTGTATGGCGTTTGCATTATCCAGGAGCTCACTTGAGTCATACAGCTGTGAAAGAGAGGAAGGGTAAGGTAGGCTGGATGGATCAAGCATGACTCTCAGCTTCCAACTGCCTTTGTTGGCTGTAGAGATTTGTGTGAGGATGTAATTTATCCATACTTCTGGGCATCCAGGTCCAGAATTTTAAAACCAAAACAGTTTATTTATACACCCAAGTCCCACTGACTTCAGTGTGCACAAGTGGTTGATTACACACAAATATTAAATGTGTGTCTAGTCATGTCATGGTGCTGGGGGAGTCTCTATTCTTCTTGTCAGCATTAGAATTTGGGAAATGTTGATTAAATACTAAGGACTTTTAGTTGCTAGACTGGTATTGAAAATATCTTCTTGCATCTGAGGATACACAAAGTATTGCAGGACTTCAGGTACCCAAATGTATTTTTAAGAGTAGGAGCCTCAAAGGCTATAGTGATGGGCAACAGCATAAAAAAGGCCCAGAAAGAAACCACAAAACACAACCAAACTAAAATAGTCCAAAAGTTTTTCTTGCTCAAGGATTGTTGCCTGTGTCACAATGATGAATGCTATCTTTTCATTCCTGTTTTTTCCCCTGTGTAGATAATGTGAGGCTCTATAACGCTTGTGGTTGTAAAATCAACTGCGTATTGCCTGTTTAAAAAAAGCGGGGGTGGGGAGAAATAGCTTGTACCCTGTGAATCAAACAAAAAGTGTCTTGACTCTGGCATGCCCTCAGACATTACATCACCACTCAGCCTTTTCTGTTGACATTACACTGGTATAGGAGAGTTTCAGGAATGCACTGCTCACGGTACTGCAAGGCTGCTCCAACTCCCTATAAAGTTACAGCCCTCATTATGTTGAAATCGGTGTTCTAAACAACCCTGGTTAGGGACAAGCCAGCTTTTTGCAGGACAGAATTATTACATGAATGTAACTCTTCCAAAAACAAGGTTAGCTGTATAGGGGCCAGGGGTCTTGTATGGTCGTATATTGCCTTTGTAAAGAAAGAGAACTTTTCTTCAGTGGTGTTCTTTGTGTCATCTAATTTGAAGGTCATTTATCATGGGAAGTAGTGCTTATCAATGTCTAGGTTTGAGAACTAGCAAGAAGAAAGGGAATTATTCTTTGAGAGAATGTATTGTAAGTTTCCTGTGCACGGAAGACTTCCTAATGAATAGTAGCTTATTGCAGTCAGCGTTTCTTAATGTATGAAAAGCATTCGGTGTGCAAATACGTTGCTCTGCTTGGATAAAAAGAAAATCGATGTCTTACTCTGCCTTAAATTGGGTTTCTTCCAAGAATTACTGATGAGACTGTATTTTGTTTTTTGCTTTATCTAAACAGCAGATTAAATTCCAGCTATATGCATAATACGTACGTATAAAGTTCATACATGACATTTAGCTGGCAGTGAAATTATTTATTCATTTTTTCCCCATTGTTTTTGGTAATTGACATTGGGAGGCTCATACTGAAAATGTCTCTTCAGAGTCAAGGTCTTGACAGCAGGAGCTGTGAGTTTTCTTTAACCCTTCTTGTTCTGATTGCTTCTTCCCCCATTCCTGGTGCATCCTGCCAGCCCCATTTCCTGTCTCCCTTCTCTTCTCCATTCCTGTAAGCCTTTGGGGGAGGTTTTTAGGCATCTCCACAGCAATACGTACGCCCAAAAGGACCCATACTGAAACTAAATTCTGGTGGAATGGAACTCAGACTCAGGAGACTTTGAATTTTGCAGGCTTTGTGTCCCTCATAATACATCATGGGAGATCTGTAGTTTAGTAGCACTTCTCATATGCTCAGATAAACTTGTTGATTTCTTTGTAATGTAATAGAAATATTTTCCCTGCCATAGAAATCCTCAGTAAGGATTTCTAAGTTGCTTTTGTTCATTAATAAAATTACTGTTACAGCCTTTCTGTATTGCAAAAAGGCAGCTGTAAAAATGTTGATGGATTGTTCCCAATGATGCTTCTGTAAGCATTTGAAATTGCCCCACACAGAGTTGGCTGTTTATAAGATTAGGGATTTAGGGAGTGGGAATACAAATTTTTGGCTTTGAAATTTATGTACTAGAAGCAATTTGTATTTCTCCAGTCTGCTGTGTCACAGCTTTACTTTTTCCAGTTCATGAGATAGGCGTGCTTCTTACTGAGGAACAAAGCTTCTGTTGTTAAAATGCCTTTCAGACACACCTGTTTGATTCTCAGGCTGAGCTGGAAAAATTTAAGCTCTTTTTTGTACCAGTTTCAGCCTCTTGAAAAACAATCTCAAAGAGTACAGGTTAGTATGTAAAGAGTACAGGCTTTCCTGGCTCATATGAAAAAAATGTCTGTTTTTACAGTGTTGTGAGACCTCTTTGATTTTGCTAAATATTTTTTTTTAAACCCCATAATTTGTGTTCCAGAATGTATTATAAAGCAGAAGATAAAAGGTTGTGTAGATATCTTGTAGGCAAATTATTTTCTTAGCCATAAGTTTACCAAAACACATCTCACAGAGAGCTTCCTCAGTTATGTCTCCTCTTACTTTAGGTTTTTCTCTGAAAGACAGGAATAAGAGGTTAGTAGCTTGCCCAGGTGACTGCTCATTATTTTGTCATCTCCTGGTTAACTGCCTTGGAGAGAAGAACTTCTCTAGTTGGTGACAGTGAGAGCTGCTACAGGGAGGCAGCCACTCTGACTGGGGTTGCAGTTCGAGGTACAAACAAGGCAGTATGGCCTTGAGGGGACATCCTGTACTTCCCTCGGGCTGTGCTGGCACCCATCTGACCCCTGTAGAATCTGGCTGAAATACATAAATGGCAATACCATATTGAATGACTCATGACAATTTGGATGAGGTTTTACTGCTGTAGCTACTGAATCAGACCACTGCTGTTAGGAGTGCCAGTGTTAGCACAAGACATGTGGGTGGGAACATACCTGCTGTGGAAGTCAGCTGATGATCATTACAGCATTCCCCAAGTACTCCGTGGGAATTCTATACTAAAAATCTAAATTCATCAACACCTAGATTCATCAACATAAAGGTACCAGCCTGACAGATCAGGAATTGCAAAGAGATGGAAACACTCGACTATTTCACTGTTGTTTATTTCTTAATTGTTTTGCCTTGTTGTTTCCTTGCTTCCTTGTTTCTTGATGCCTTTTGAATAGGAAAAAGTCTTTTCCTCCTCCATAGTTGTGTCCTTACCTGGTTTCCCATCTGGTTAATAGGTACTCTAACAATAGAAAGACAAATTGCAAGCAAGTCTGTGGGTTTTCTACCTGCAAGAAATGCAGACAACATGAAATTATGATCAAATTGTAAATTATCAGTCATTTTTTAAAATGGGAAAAATAGCAGGGGAAGCTTTTTTTGTAAGGAAGATATGTAGAGCAGTCTTGGCACCACAAAAGGTCTAGAAGGAGCTATAAAAAAATTTGGTTGTGTTCTGTCAAATACTTTTCATACAAAACGTGTAATCTATAACAAAACCTGTGTTCATGGTTGTGGTTTTTATATACATACGTATATATATACACACATATACACAATCACACATAAATATGCATGTGTGTATGAGGGGAGCTTACTCTTTGCTTCTTTTTGTTTATAGCTTGTTTATCCCCCTTAAAATAGTTCCATGAGAAGCAGATTGCCATGATATCACTGGGATTTTGACTTCCTTTTTGGGTTTCCTGATGTTTAGTTGGTAGGATATATCTATGTATCAAAACTGCTTTGTTTTCAGTGGCTACTTACAGGGTATCTCTCTCCCCTGTGTGACAGCTGCCCTTTTGTAAAAGGATATTTCTGGACAGTCCATAATTCTGGAATCTTTATGTCCTCTATCAAATATGAAATTAGGCTTAGAAGTTCTTTGAGACAGGGAGCTGCCACAAAGAACAAAATGGCATAAGCCCTGTTTACTTAGGAAACCCTTCCTCCTTGGATAAATACACAGTTTTTATATTCTTCATGTAAATGGATTCAATTTCATAGTTGATTGCTGTGAATTCCAATCTCTTTTGGACAAACAGTATTTTTCAGATTTCAGTGATGCTTCATGTCAAACTGTGGTTTCCTCAATGCCTCTCAGTGCATAGTCCATCACAGAAGTGATGTGCAAGTCTCAAGAGGAATTAAGACTTGAGCCTAGCAGACTGCCCCAAACCAGATTCTTTATCTGTTGTCGTAGGAAAAGAACCAGAAGTCTACACCCCACCCATGAATTATATTATGTTACAGGTAAAATAGAGGGCCTGTAATCCTCCTAAAGGACATGTGCAAAGCACCAGCGTAACTTTCAAATTTGGATGCCTCTGTGCTTCTTTCCCAGCATGTGGGTTTTGCATTACTTGAAGAAGCTAAGGGACAGCTCACTAAAACGCTGAGAAAAATTCTGACTGCTCTGGTCTTTTCTGCCCCGAGTTTCATTGGCCCTTCTGAAGAAAGGGCAGACATGCCCAAGTGAGTGGGAATTGAGATTTAAGAAGTTTAGTCTCTTTCAAAGCTGTAAACAGCAGCATGAAATTCGAGTTTGACATGGATTTTCCTGCTAGTAACTTAGCAGTACTCACTTGTTGATGGTTATAATTTCTGTGCCTTTACCTGCTGCTTGTGCATGCATTTATAATTATACAGCGATGGTGCTTCTCCATTTGTGCATTTAAGACAGAGTCTCCTACATTGTTCTTGCTCTCCCCTGCATTAGTTGGGTTATTCAAGAGACTTGCTGATACTTTTGGAAACACAATCCATGTCTGCTAGTCCCTTACCTAGGGCCAAGAGCTCAAAAATCTTTCTGATACAGGTCATAAGCAACAGGACACTTTATAGAAGCAGGAAATGGGGATATTGGAAACTAAAATAAGGTGCAATTTAGATAAAATTTTATTGAAGTAATCCATATTCAGCAGCACCAGAGGAAATGCAGGTTGTGGGATTTTGAAAGCTTTCAAACTGGCAGTGCTAAGAACAAAAAATAAATTCCCTAGAGTGGTAGTACTCTGCAAAATGCAATGCTAATGCTGCTGTTATGAGACTATAGCAGCAGATTAGATCTTCATTTATTTATATCAACTGTTGTAATTTCCTTGGGGAGAGAGAAAATGAGAAGAGTTACAGTGGAATGAGTGGGGAGTGCTAGTCCAATGTCATTCTTTCAGATTCCTGATGGTGGTTCATTTTAAGCATTTTATGCGTACTTGAAACTCAGACTGAATTGGTGTTTTCTCCCAGGAGCAGACTCTAACCACGCCTGAGAGTTTTCTTCCTTCTAAGGCAAACTTCTGAATCAGCAGCTCATAGTCATCTGGAAGCCTTTTCCTGTCATTGTTGCTAACAACTAGGCATAGAAGCTGACTCTGCCCTTCTAAAAAAACTCCAGTATTAACAGCAAGTGTTTTTTCTGTCTAATCTTGTGTTAATGTGAATATTGTAGATGTTGATTTCTGAAGTCCCGGTCAGATACAGCAGCAAAAAGGCAGACAGTGAAACAGGTGGGTTTAATATTGGTCTGTTCCCCCCAGACATCTGAGCTCCTTATGCAGGGTCTGGTCTGATTCCTAATTCAGCACTGCAGTGGTTCTTGAGGTTATGTTCAGCTTGAGTTTGTCTTTGGGGGTATGGTGGAAGGAGGACAGTGCTTGATGTCTTAGCTATTTAGTTGTCTCTGTGAATGCACATGTTTTTGCCTCCCCCTGGCTTGCCTCTGTGATTTGATTATCTGGGCTTTTGTTCTTAAAGTGAGTGAATAGAAGGTACTCTGCTAGGAATTACATTTCCAGCATCCCCTCAGGACCGAAAATCCTTGTTCACAATTAAAGTGGAGTCTAACCATATGCAGGATGACATTCTTTCATCTACTCTTCTCCAAGCCCTTCTATTTTTTCCCTTTCTGTTCCTTCCTTTTAAAAAGTCTACTCTATTCTCTCAGGATTTGAGCCTTATTAACTAGAGTTTGGTGAACTTAATAGTAATTATTTCTTTGACTTTTCTAGTAGTAGGGACTGACTTTTTCATTTTCTTAATCCTTATTCTCCAGCTATGAACTAGTGAGGAGAATATTGGCTTCTTGTTTTATTAGTAATGAATACATCAAAGAAAAATTTTCACAGATGGTCATGTAAATGTCCTAGTAACATCAGTCCAGCTGTGCTCTCTAGAGGCCTTAGGTTCTGATTGTCTTGTGCAGAGAGTACTAATTGGAATTGAGGGTTTTTTTCCCAAATGTGACATCAGGCATGTTTCTGACTTTGGCAGCTTGGGTGTCCACACTTGAAGCTTCATGTGGCACTCTGTACTTGCAATGGCTGCAGTCATGAGGTGGTTCTTCTGGTAATCTCTTGGTCTTGGCCAGAAAAGCCACTTTCTACTTGTCAGACCCATGTCACCTAGCCTTACAGAAAAAAACAAAAGGAATGCATGTGGGGATTCAATTCTGTATTGTGAGAACAGCAGGAAAACATGTACCCCAAAGGTATCCTTACTGGGAAAGAGAGCGGAAAACAATGCTGGCTGCTACAGTGGTGGCAGTGTAATGGCAGAGATACAAAATACTTGGATATTTTGTGGAATATGATCCAGTTCTGGTGATTATTGGCAGACTTAACCATCAAAAAAAAATTTAATTTTATATAAAAAGTTCACTACTCACAGCCCATTGCTTACAACATCAAACTTGTGTACATGACTTTATCAGTTAATGCTTTTGGCATTTAGTAATGGCTGTCTTGTGTCAAGATTAAAGCCATAAGTACTTTTTCAGCTCAGATCCCGAGCTGAGCTTGTTCTGTGACTGGACATAATTGCATTGCAGATGTTTAATTCATTCCTACTTATTTTCTCCTAATTCACTCCAGAATACTTTAGCCAAGTGTGTTTGATCAGTGCAAATGTCGTTGGGCTTGAAAATGATAATGAAGTGAAGGACTTCACAGTCCTTTTAAGTTGGTAGGATTGGATTGAATCTCTCCCATTGGAGATACTCCAGAGCCATCTGGACACAGTCCTGGGAAGTCAGCTCCTAGGTGGCCCTGCTTGAGTAGGTGGGTTGGACCAGATGACCTCCGAAGGTCCCTTCCAGCCTCAGCCATTCTATGATTCTGTGAACCATTTTAAGGTACTTTGTCAATTTCTTGCTTTAAATTCCCCAAATTGTGATCACTTTAATTTATGCAAGTCTATGTGCTGAACTGCAGATCCTGTCTCTGTGGCCTAAGTTTGTCTTCTCATCATTATTTTCATGAAGCTGTGATGTCTGATGGAGTGTAAAGGTTTCAGGTGGGCATTTTCCTGACACTGTCCACTCCTCCCCTCTTCCTTCCTCTCCCCCCTGTAACCCAAAGCCCAATCCCAATCCACCAAGACAATAATTTCCCTTTTTATTTTGGCAATCTTTGAAGAAAATCAGTCAGAAGAGAGCTCTGGAGATCACCTGACTTAAGATGCTTCTCAGAGCAGAGCATCTTCAAAGTCAGATCAGATTGCTCAGGGAATTGTTCAGGTAAATTTTGGATTTGCAAGAGTGGAGATTCCACCATTTTTCTGGGGCTGTGTTGCAGTGTTTGTTATGCTCCTGAACATGCTGTTCCTTTGTGCTCAGCTGGAATTTCCCTTGCTGTGACTTGTGACTGTTGCTTCCTGGGTATTCACTGCATGCCTCTGAGAAGAGTCTGTCCCTGGCTGCTCAGTATTCCTTTGAAGAGTGGGAAACTGTTGAAGTCCACTCTATCCCTTCCCTTTCTCTTCTTCTGGCTAAACAAGACCAGTTCCCTTAGGTTTTCCTTGCAGGTCATGGCCCTTCAGCTGCAGCAGCCGTCTTGTCCACTCTCTGTCTGATTTGTTAGTGTCACTCTTGTATTGGGGGACCCAAGGCAGACACAATAGCCCAGGTGTGGCTTCAAAAATGCCACGTAAGGGAAATAATCACTTGTCTTGACCTCCTGTTTACACTCCTGACAGTGCATCAAGTTGCTGTTACTACACATCACTGCAAGGGCACTCTGAATTCTGCTATCTCCAAAGCAAGACAGAGTATACTGGGGTCAATGGTCTTTGCAGGTAGTATTTTGCTCCATGGGCAGTGATACATGAGATTTCCTGCACAATTGACCATTGAATCTTACAGGATGCACAGAATATTCCTCTGCAAATAATTTTGGGAGCAGGTTTGAAGAGTCTCACAGACACTCCATTCCTGGCACGTAAATAACCTGTTTCTTCTGTCTTGTGTGCCTCATGCAGGATATCTGAAATCTGTCACTTTGGGGCCCTGTCATTGCTGGTTTGTGATATGTGTGGGGGCGGGGGAAGGGGGGGAAAGCATGGTCATAAATTCAAGATACTGAGTTTTCTAGGTGTTTTAGTTACAAGTCTCTTTTTAGTCTTGTGTCCTTGGCAAACTAGTTGCTGATTCAACAACACAATTTGGTAATAAATAGTAACAGTTGGCAACATCTCTATATAAATAAGACTTTTTTTTCCATGTAGCATTTTTTTAACAAAACATATTAGAGGTGCTTTCTCTCTAATTGCTGGGATGTTTCCTATATGAGCCCTAATCCATGGAGTTTTGGCACAGTGGCTCAGCCTGCTGTGGGCTAACATTTATGAGCAGTCAAATGAAAGGGGAAGCACATATTCCTGGCACCATCAGGTCAGTTTGGAAGGTAAATTGCCTAAGTGCTTGAACATGTTGGCTTGTAGAAATAACCTTCTGGCTTGGAAAGTATGGGTTTATGAGTGATGCTGAACTAGTGTGCACAGGCTTTTAAAGGAGCTTTTGTTTGATCAGTGCTTCTTACCTGTCAGAAAATGAGCAGAATTGCATTCATAAGGGCTTACTCATATCCTGCATTCTTAAAAATGAGGGGAAAAAAGAATGGTTGGATTATGATAGCAGGAAACCAGAGAAGGGATTTTAGTGGGTCATTACTGCATTTTTGTGACAGGAAAGATCCAAACACTGCACTAATGTAATTAGCATTGCAAACAGAATATATGCAAATTTATAGCCGTTTTTTTCTGTGATAGTGTATATTTTTTGTTTATTTGCTTCTCAGTCCTGTGTTATTCTAGAACTTGTCTCCTCACTGCTTGATGTTACTTTGCCTGATGATTTTATGTATGCCTGGAGAATGAAAGGCAGAAACCAGTTATATTTGAGCCAAGCAAAACAGAATTTGTCTCTCATCAAAGGTTAGAAAAGGGACAAACTGGCTCCATTTCTTTCTTTTTCTCCCTTTCCCCTAACCTAACAATAATAATAAAATGAAAAACCCAGCTTCTTGACTGTATTGATTAAACTGCAGCCTAATGTCAGTTGTGGGATAGAGATTTACACTGTCTACTAACTGGAACTGGAATCTGCCATTGGTTCCAGTATCTGTCATTTAATCTCTAATTTGGGAGAGAAATGAGCTGTATTCCCTGTCATTTATTGGAGAATAAGTGCTTGGAGGCAAGGCACAGTTTGTGGCCTCTCTGAACTGAGAGGCATAAGCTTTTTGCCACATCAAATGTCACCTGTCATTCCAGCGCCTGCTTGTAGTATATTAAGCTACTTTAAATTGCATATTGCCTGAAGTTCTGCACAACAAAGAGATTGTTTATCATTTGTGCACTGTTGAAAAAGGGCAGCCTTCCATCTCTTCAGAGTAACTATGAGCAGGAAAAAAATGGAAAGTGTGAAAAATTGGTGGGGGGGGGGAGGGGGTGGTTTAAACCACTTGAGACTTGCTGACAGTGAATGTTTAGCTTGGTTTAGTTAGTTTGGTTTTTGTTTGGTGTTCAAGATTATTCTCGGTGACTGATGGTCTTGGTAGACATGTCTGGCTTGATGAGTAATGGACATGCTTCTATGTAATGGACATGGTAGCTCTCTTCTTAGGTAGGTGTTTGATGGAGTTTTCCTTGGTAGTTCAGGAGATGAGAAAAAACGATGAAAGGCTTCAACATCAAAAAAGACCAGAGTTGCAGGCTGCAAAATAGAGAGTGTGATCTAGATCTAGACATGCTTATATTATAGCCAACCAAAATTCATAGCCTTATTAAGCAAAGCAAACGTGCACTTTGGGCAGTAGGCATTAGATATATGAAGTATGCTTTTCAATTTTGGTCCATTTATGCGTGCAACATTTTTGTGCTGGTACTTAATCCCCATTTAAATGTAAATTGATCAGTGAGGTGCAAAGAATGATGCAAATTATCCTTGTTTTCTCATTTTTGGTTTGGAGGAACTAGATCAATAGTAAAATAGCATAATTCTGGTGATACTTTGTGGTAAACGGCTTTCATTTTTATTCTTAACAGTACATCCTTTCGGGCTCTGATGACTTCAATTTGTATATGTGGAGGATTCCTCCAGATCCAGAAGCAGGTAAGTAGTGTTGTTGTTTTAGATGGGGAAGGAAGAGTGGGGGGCAGGTGTCTGACAAATACTAGATTGGTATTTCAAAAACATGGCTCTTCTCACTCACACTGTGAATCTAGAGTAACTCTGAGGAAAACAGGATAGGAAGAGTTTACAAATGCCTGATCCAGTGTCTGGATAACAGTGGTGAATGCCATTTGAATGTTTTATCATAATGATTTTCTATTTTTTTCCCTTCTCATGTAATGATCATTCCTTCCATAATAAAGCTTGCAGCAGAAAATGGTGCTGGGTTCACAGGGTGCTCCTTGCAGCTCCAGTGCATCGACCTCTTTTCCCCTCTCATTCCTCTTACACCAAAATCCTCCCACTGATTTCCAGTGCAGAGGAGTTCTGCTTTTTTACTTTCTGGGTGGAGGAGCACTATCAGCTGGTGGAAATGGCCCCTATTGACTCATTTCTGAGCCATTCCCGTGCTAGGGCAGACATGGTGAGCAAACAGCAGTAGCACAGCTCTGTATGAAAGTACAGGAGAGGGATGTGAAAGAAAAGGAGCAGTGTGGGGGCAATGTAACAGCAGTATTGGTAATGCCACTGTTGGTCAGTGTCTAATTTGATGTGGTCAAACTAGTAGGGTGTAGGGTTTGGCTCTCTGACACTCTAAGCCATACAACATCAGCATCTTCGTTCTGTGGAAAGAAATCACTGCACTTCCAGAAGGGTGTTAAATTTTAATTGACAGAGTTAAGACTTTCAAACCTGTACTAGTGTTTTCATTTTTCGTGGCTCTGGCTCTTTAAACTGTGCATTTTAGTGATATTAAGTACAACTGAGGGCTATCCTGTGGTTTCAGATGCTTTAGCAATAGTGAGAGAAAATTACAAGCTCTGTTAGAGGTAAAATGAAAATATTTTGTTTCATTTTCAAAGGTTGTTAATAACAGCTATATAATCCACAGCTGAGAGGATGAATAGCCTTTGGTTAATGGCAGGGTTTTGAGGAAAATTACATTCTAATGTTGGGGGTTTTGCTTAGTTAACCAGCATTTCATGTTGCAGTCCACAAGTCCTGAAGATGGTCCTGCTAAATACCAGTAACTCAGCCTTCTATCTTTGTATAGAGATATCTCCCTGCTTTTCTTTTTATGTGTGTGATTTTCTTTTACATTTGACACTGGTTTACTACTACTTATGGGTTTTCCCTCTTAGTTAAAACAAAGATGACATACATTCAAATTAGTTATTTATTTTTAAATTTTACTGTGTGGATTGTAGAATTATATTTTCTGCATGTATCACTATACTATCCTGACTTCCTTTGTAAAGTCTGGATTTGAGATTTTGTGTTTATATGTCTGTAATGCTCTTGAAAACTTCTTTCCTAGACAGCTGCATATGACAAACTTTTTATCTAGGACTTTTGCACAAGGAGTGATAGCTAGTACTTGTTGCACCTGTAAGCAAAATAATCTACTTCAAAGTAGTTGTTAGGGATGCCCCTCTGTAAAAGATACATGCTTGCAAAAAAGTTGCTATTTATAACTAGGTGATACAATTTAATCGAACAAATTTACAATTTAATTTGTGATTTACCACAAAACAATGTCATATCTGTTTTGGTCATGTTTCTTGTCTCTGGTTCTTGTAACTTCAGGAAGGGTGTCAGTACACTTGCAACATTTCAGTTACAAAATTAATTACTTAATATCAATTGCCTTCAGTGGTTGCTTAACGAATCAGAAGATCCAGGAGTAGGAACGTGTATGTCTTAATGTCTTGTAACTTGAGTTCTCTTTTTGAAATATTTTACCAAAACTCACAAGCTTTGTTTTGTTAGACCTAAAGGTCCACTTCTGTGGCAAATAACTAATTGGGCATCCAGATCACCCGTGATAGGCTTATTGAAGCTTTTCTTCATTCGCCTCTTCTTGTTGTGCCTGTTTTGAATGTGATGAAATATTCTTTTTTAAATCTCATCCTGCTGTTCAGAATAGTTGTCAGAGAGAGATATCGCTGTGCTTCCTTCTTGGAGAAATAGTCTTGCCATAGGGATGTAGAGACTTTGGAAAACTTTTGCTTCAGTGGAAAGCTCTTTGTTCTTATGTTCTAGCTAAAATAGGAGTGCCTTTGCATTTGTGATCTGAGAGCGTGGAATGTGGTCTTTCACTTAAAATAGTGTACAAACTAGACAGGATGATGTAATGTCCTGTGCCGTTGGTTGGTATTTTAAATAAAAATATCTCTCTGATTTCTGCCTTCCGGTTGAACTCAGACATTGTGTTGCTATAAACATTTATGATACAATTCTCTTAAATTGTATCAGTTATTTGAAAATAGGGAATTTTTTTGCAAGCTTGTATCTTTTTAAACAGCTTCATCCTTAACAACAGTTCTTAAATTATTTTGTCTAAATATAGGTGCACCAACTACTGGTTATCCAATGGTTAGCAACATTAGTGAGCAAAAGATGAAGAAGAGTGTGAAGGAACACACCAGTCAGACAATTGCAAACATATTTCAAGTTGGAGAAATGGAGTTACCTGTATTGGTATTTTGCCAGGAGAACAGAACAAATTCTGCTGGGTTTTTTTTCAAACAGTCATAGTTTAGAAGTGTCCTTCCAAGTACGCTGCATTAAATCATTCCCATAAGTAGCTGCAAACTGCAAGCAGTTTTGTTTGGTCCAATAATTAGGCAGGATTCTTGCCCCCTTTGGGGCAGGGAGGTTTGTGAAAAAAGGTATTTCCTAAATTGCTTAGGAAGCTATTCTGTTGAAGAGTTTTACTGACTGTCTCCCTCTGTAGTCTTAGATTATTCTGAATGGGCTGGGATTTCCTATGCCAGAAGGTTGGTTGCTTTTTACCACCTTTTGTGGTTTCTTAAAGATGGAATAGTTTGCTCATTTTTCCACTTTCTTCTCCATCCAAGTATTATCCAGCTTTCCACTGTGCTTTAGAAGTAATTGCCAAATGTTTCATGAATGTGTTGGCCAGTTTCTTTTTTAAAGTAATCCATGAAAGTATCACAGTTTTCTTCAGAGGCAGCTTCTAGCAAAGTTAATATGTAAGTCTGGCAGAAGAAAAGCAGTCCTGAGTTTCCACAGCTTTTACTTGACTCCAAGGCAAGCTGGAAGTGAGAAGAGACATCAGTCCTACATGACTTGCCCGGCAAGTCTGTTAACATATAAGCTCTTTAGACATTATTAAACCTAGCACCAATAAACATGGTCTATTAGCTGGTAAAGAACCCCTGTTCAAGATAGAACCTGACATGTCTTGTGGAGCAATAAGAGGGCTTAGTAGACCAAAAGTTTTCAAAACTTTACATTCCTTGCTCACTACTCTGAATCATCTATGCAACTCTTGCTTTTGAAATATTGCTCAAAGCTCCTGTGTGAGGGATATGGTATTTATTTGTGATTGAGAAGACAGTTGGGGATCCTTCAGTTCATGTGAGCAGGTTGTCACCAAGTTCTGGAAAACTTTACTAAATCAGAACAGCAAACTGCATTTCAAAACTTCTTTTTAGTTCTGTTTTTGACTGTAACTGGAAGCAAGAGAGGGCCCGTCATTGTGGTCCAGTTACTAAACTAATTGCACAAATTTTCAGCAGAACTCATGCAATTTATCTTCCTTTTTTTCCTCCTCCTTGGTCTTTGTAAATGCCAACACTTCTTCAGACTTGAAGAATTCAGCAACAGATCTTTTCACAATACTTGAACAGGGCTATCTCGTTGGAGACAGCTTGTAGTTTAAGTTCTCAAAGTTCTAGGCTGATAAATGAAGATGAATAAAAAATTATTAAGTGTTTCTTAATGTCTTTAGCTATTTTTTAGGTATTTTATGTATGGGTACATAGGCATATATGCATACTAGTTGGGTTGGGGCAGGGGAAAGCCATCTGACCCAATGGGGAGCATGCTCTGGAAGGTTTGTATTTTTCTTAAAAATTGATTTTTCTGAGGTGTGGTCTTGGGATCTAAACTGTTTCACTTTTAGGACTGTAGTTTGTCTCTTTCTTCAGGTCAGGCAGTGTTGACCATAGTGTGCTATGGAACAGTTGTTTGATTAACACAGCAAGTACATGCTGGGGCACGGTAGAAAATGTTCTTGTATTTGGTGGAATTGGGGCTGGTTTCCATGTCACGTGGGTTGTAATGATGCCATGGACCTGTGGAATGTACTGGCCAAATGGCATCTATCAGAGAACAAGGCAGTGTTGGGTGCTTTGCAGTGCTGTAGACAAGTGAAAAAAGATTCAGCATCCACAAGTGTTTCTCTCACCAGCCTTAGTATGTTTAATATCTAAATCAGGAACAGAGAGCTGAAGATAACACTGAGCTCTGGGACAGGCTGGAGAAGCTTTAGTCCCTAGCAACTGGCCATCTAATTGTACCAAAGCTACTTTCTCTTTGTTGTATTGAAAATGTTTGCAGCCACCAGTGCAAAAGAAATGCACAGACAAGCAGTTTTCACACTTCCATTAAAAAACCCCCAAACCAACCACAAAAAAGCAAACAAAAATCCCCAAGCAAACAGCTATTGGTTGTGAGATAATTTCACTTACTTTATATCTGTTATGTTCCAAAAGCATAGTTGTTGTTGGTAATTTGCATGGTTCCAATAACACTGTGAAACCTGTTGCAACTTATGCAATTAAGCACACCAAAAAAGCAGTGTCTCTCAGACCAGGAGGGGGAACAGAGTGGAAAGGGTGTGCCAAAGTTTATTTCTATAGTAATATTGTCTTAGCTGTCATATTGTTGTTCAGCTATACTGGTGATAACAACAGTGGTAGGGTTGGTATAGATAAGGTGTATGGCAGATATTTAGAAGCAACAAAAGAGGGGAGAAAATTTACATCCAAAAATAGCCACTACCACTACAGCTTTCTGCATAGTCTTTAAATGTTTAAATATTACTTTTCTCTGTGGCTTTTGGAACCTCTGCAGAGGTACAAGACCAGTATGGGGCTGGTTCTAGGCACAGACCAGGCAAAGGAGTTGCTTGCCTAGAAGAGCGTGTTGTCTGAGGCAGAGGCTGCTATCCGCTGACTGCTCCCTGTGCTTTCACTCAAGCTCTGCAAGGCGGTGCTGATCCTTTCACCTCACCTGGAAGCTGGAGGGGGTATTCAAAGGTCTCAAAGGAAGCAGTCTGCAAATGGAGTTGGAGCTGCTTTCTTATGAGGGGACACTTGGTACTTCTGATGTCTCCTTTTACCATGCTAGGAGGAGAAAGGATCTCAGCCACCCCTTCCTGTTCTCAACCCATATTTGATGTGAAATAAGTCAGTTTTGCTTGTGCTGCTGAGAAACCTTTAGTAAGTCTGGCTGCTGCCTGAGCTGGAATCAGATTCCTGATCCCAGAAGAAGGTATGCTGCAGGACCCTGTGCTCTCAGGGCAAAAGTGCTTGTGTTTAAATCTAGCTTCTCTGCAGGTGGGTTTCTGAGTAGCAAAGCCATCTACTGGCATCCATTGTATGAGACAAATACAAGTGTGTGAGAGACCAGAGAGAGACTTTTAAGGTGTCTAAACATAATCTACTGCACTGAAGGCAGAGGCCCTATATGCTGTGCATATTTGCTTGTATCGTGCTGTGCATTTGCTTTCCAAACTATGGTATCTCTCTTTGTTAGCACATCGTGATCTCATAGGATTCAAATGTAAAGTAGTGGCCTATGGTCTAAATGCGCCCTGGATTATTATTAATGAAAACGAAATTAATTTTAAATGAGCTACTACTGTAGTGCCAAATACTGCAGTGGAATGGTATGCTATGGCACACTGGCAGCAGCTGCAAATATCTGGTTCTTCTCAGGAGTTTTCAGCACTTTGAGTAATTCACAAGGCTTGTATGAAGTTATGCTTTAGTCTGTGGAACGTCTTTCTACCTTATATGAACAAACAGTGGGATTTCTTTTCCAGTGTCCTAGATAGAAAAGACTTCTTAATGAGGTCATTTAATTCCTGTGTTACAGAGCCAGTGGAGGATAGTTCCTTATCCCAACAAGTTCTCTGGCATTTTGACAGGTTTATTTAATGTTTGGAACAATGCAGCTTCCATTAGTATGGAGACTGTTCTACATTCTTACAGGATTTCTGCACTAAAGCATTTTCCTAGTAATCTATCACTTTTACTTTTTCTTTATCCTTCAAATAATTCATTCTGGGTTTTTCTAAACATTGCTTCTTGTTGCAGAACTCATGCAGGGGAAGTCAGATTGATGTCTAAATCACTCTCCTTTGTTACAATTTACTAGAGTTTTTAAAATGTATCGGGATGTACTATTCAGCATGTTTGCAATATGTCAAATCATTCGCATAAGTATTTACAAAACCACATAATTAAGAAGTAGTTCATTAGCGTAACATTTAAAACATAAATTAATAAAGCAAACCAAGAAGAAATCACTTTGGCAACTTAGTAGACATCAACTACTTCAAAACATTGTATTATTTCTTCCTCTGTACAGGAGCCTGTAGAGAGGCCTTGTGTTGCCAAGGTATTCTTGTCAAACATGTACAGGAAATCTGTTTTAAAATGTACACATTCGATGTAGCCTTTTGTAAGTTATTTCTTTCAGATGGTCAGATATCATAGTAGGGTATTACTTAGAGGATTTTTTGAGATTTTGTATCGCTCTTCTTTGGAACACTTATTTGCAGGGTATAAATTAAGAGTGATTTTCTTGACATTTCACTTTGAGTATCAAATAAAAGCAGACCAAA
Source organism: Dicrurus megarhynchus (assembly GCA_013399195.1). Classification (NCBI taxonomy): domain Eukaryota; kingdom Metazoa; phylum Chordata; class Aves; order Passeriformes; family Dicruridae; genus Dicrurus; species Dicrurus megarhynchus. The sequence continues at coordinate 195,896 of VXAD01008119.1, forward strand.
AAAACCCATTGACCAGCACAGCTAGAACACTAAACCACTACTCAGGACTGTCTTTAAGCATGGCAATTTTTGGGTAGTATTGCAAAACCAGCTAGATATCCATCTCTTCCCTCCAGTACTTAGAGGTTATAAAATTATAAACCTTCTAAAATCAGCATAGTCAGCCTCTGAAGACTTTATTTTTTTACGTATTATTAATAACAGATATGTAAACTAATGGCTTCTTCATGAACACTGCTTACACATGTGGAAGCTGGCTAAGAATATAAAAGCTGCCATGCTAAAAGAGTTGCAGGACCCATGCATGCCACTAAATTTAAAAGCAAACAAATAACACCCCCTTCCCCTAAAAAATCCCAAACCGCAAAAGCAAAATTTGAGTGGTTTAAGGATAGCAGAAGTCAATTCTGCTGAAACAATACAAATAAAAATACCATTTCAAGGGAAGACAGCAGAAAGAAATTGAGTTTATTACATAGAAAAAGGGAAGATAGCATCAGGAATTTGAGCAGTTTATGGCTAGTCTCCACCTAATGTACAGATGCACCTTTTTTTGCCAGCAGACATGAACAAACTTAACTCACACTCTGAGATGGCTAAAGGCTCTATGGCTGCAGCTAAGCCTCTGCTGAGAGACCAGGGGGATTCCAGACAAGTCTGGACACAGGCAGATTTCTGCCATGCAGATACTAATGTAATATGATGACAGCTGTGGTGGGCTACCATAAAATAGAGGGACTGCTTTCAAAATAAGGATGTAGAAGGGTTTCCATTAAGAGCTTACTTAGAGGTATCGCTTAAACACATAGGAGTTGGTAGACTAAAACTGCATCAAGTGAGGAGTTGTCCAAAAATGAGGTTCTGGGACAGTCAGGTATTTGACACAAAGATTAGCAGAGTATTGCTGGAGTCAATACTTCTTGGTTTAAATTATTAAAACCTCCCCCATATCATTGGTAAAATCTGACTGCTAAGATTTGTACTTCTCCTATGGCAATTTCATGTAATTGGGCAGTTCTTTTAAGGAGCCTTGTAGGGAAGTTCACCTTCATTTTAGGAGAAGTGAAGTATGTTCTATTACTATGCTTCCTCTGAATTTACTGTTAGCTGCTTAAAAGGAGTTCAGGGAACTTCAATATTAAATCAGAAACCTTTTGGAGTTCTTTCACAGAATTGTAAAATCATAGAATCATAGAATGGGTTGGGTCGGAAGGGACCTTTAAATATAATTCCAACCCCTCTGCCAAAGGCAGGGACACCTTCCATGAGACCAGCTTGCTGAAATCCCCATCCAGCCTGGCCTTGAACGCTTCCAGGGATGGGGCAACCGCAACTTCTCTCGGCAACCTGTTCCAGTGTCTCATCATCCTCATTTGAAAAAAATGCCTTCCTTATATCCAATATAACCCTATACTCTTTCAGCTTAAAACTGTTGCCCCTTCTTCCGTCACTGCAGACCCTGGTAAAAATTGTCTGTCTTTCTTATAAGGCCCCTTTATTGAAAGGCTGCAATAAGTTCTCCCTGGAGCCTTCTTTTGTCCCAGCTGAACAACTCCAACTCTCTCAGCCGTTCTTGTAGGAGAGGTGTTCCTTCACTCTGATAATTTTTGTGGCCCTCCTCTGGACCCACTTCAACACCTCCAGGTATTCTTGTTTTTTACAGAATTCAGGCAGCTACAGTCCATGGATAGTTAAAACTTGTTTTAGACATCACTTACAGGCTTGGAAACATTTCCTAAGTTAACTGTCTCTTCATTCCAGAGGCCCTCTTTCTTGGAATATTTGTCTGCTAGGTCAAGATGTGTCTTGATGTAACCATCTACTGTTGGCTTGATAGATACAATTAGACTGACAGCTCTGATTTCGCTGGAAGGAATGTTGTGGGAGTGGGGTAACTTGCCATCAGCCCTAAGTGTCTAGCAGGATGAGCAGGATGAAAGGACACGAGGAATCTCATAAAATGGAAAAGAAAATCAAAAGAGCTTAATTTGGCATTTAATGAACTTGCTCTTCAATCAGTTACTTCCTGGTCAAATTTGCTGACGGTGAAATCTTGCTCCAGTGGCTGAAGGCAGAATGTATCCCTGAATCTTTACAGAAAATCCAGATGTACCCAAATAAGAGAACTGCTCCAGGCAACTCAGTCTCAGTGCAGTTTCAGTGCAGTGGACACATGTAGAAGTTAACTAGCTAGTGATAGTCTCCCTGTCAAGTTTTCTTAGTTTTAAATGAGACTTCATTCTATAAACAGTCTTTAAAAGGGCCATGCATTTTGGTCCCTGGAGTTATTTGCCATCTCTTTTCCCTTTTTCAGGAACTTTATTTTTCTATCTCAAAGTGCCAAGAGACAGCAATTTGGTGTGCAAAAATTGTGCAAAGCAGAACACTTTCCAGGAGCAGTAAAAGAGCTGTCTCTGGATTTTTAGGACTTGGATGACACCTCATTTCTAAATCCTTTTCATGGTTTGTACCCCATGTTAAACATCAGTCAGGTCTTCAGAGTGCAGTTATAATGAGTGGAAGGGATGGCACACTTTCTGAGAGGAGAGGGGCTGTACACAAGGTCATTAGCTGCAGTTGTTTTCATCATTCATATAACCTAACAAATGGAAGGTGATATAAGAATGGTTTTTTCTTTTCCATTTTTTTTCCTTGACCCTTCTATCTTGCTACTCTTCAGTGGTAATGCAAGTTTTTCTTTAGGAAATGTGCATTACAGGAGAACTCTGATTCTGTTTTAGAAAACAAGTTGTTCAACATAGGGCTTTAACCAGCAACTGTTTCAGCTGAAATAGCTCCTATTAGGGTAAAAGGAAGATAGCAAACATTTTCCACAAGAGGAATGTGAAGTTTGTTTCGTGTAAAGATGACTGTAAGTAGCACAAAAGCTAATGAAATTATTTTAACCTTCTCTAAAGTGTACTTACAACCTGCGAAGTTTTAAATAGCAAGTTGATTTTCATCTGAAGTGATTGTCAGTTTTTACTTCCCGGCTTTTAAGTTTTATTTTCTTTCACTGAAAATGTTTAGTCATATCATGTTGATGGACACTTGTTTATTCAGATACAAAAGTGTGCTTTCCAACAAATTTGTAGTTTTAATTGTGTGAGTCTATGAATATAAAAAAATACTGTGTGACAGTTTCTTGCTTTGGTGTATAGACCCAGTAAGAGTCAATGACCAAGCAGAAAAGTTAATTGGCTTCTGTTTTGGGTTTTACCACTAGCACAAAAGCATTCCACTTTGGCTAATTCACTGCCTTGTGACAAAGAATGATATAACCCACTGTTCAGATGTGTTATTTTGGGTCCTTTCTATTCATCAGACTAGAGTAAACTGTGAGAGTAATAAATTGGTGATTTAAAAAAATAAATTTGAAAAATAGTACAGCTTTTAAAAGTCAACCTCTTTATTTGTCTCTGCTTTAGATTTACAAACTGTCTGTGTCATGCCTTAGGTACTGTGGTTTTGCTGGTGATTTCATGATGCATGTTGTTCTCATTCACATATTTGTCATATTAGGTCAAAAACCTTCATTGTTTGTTTAGATGAACCAAAGCAAGCCTCTAAGTCCTAATATGCAGGAAGGATGCTTTTCATCAAACTTGCATACTTGCATTCATCAAACTTCTCATAGGGCATTGCTCATAAAATTGGAATTCTGCAGCCAACACGGGCCTTAAAATATTGCAAAATAAAGCTGAAGCGCATTGTCAAATATAATAGGACTTTAAATGACTGTGACCAGAAGTAAAATGAAGATCTAATTATTCATGTCGATGTGTGCTTGTTTTCCCCTAGGTGGCATTGGCAGGGTCGTCAATGGCGCTTTTATGGTATTGAAAGGTCATCGGTCAATTGTTAACCAAGTGCGGTTTAATCCTCACACTTACATGATCTGTTCTTCTGGCGTTGAAAAGATAATAAAGGTAAGATTAGTTATCAGAAAATGCATTCTTTCAATGCTTCAGGAAGAAATGCTTTGTTTTGCTCAGCATCATTCTATTCCACACCCATCCTGTCTTCTCCTCTTATTGTTTTATAAAATGTTATGTCTTGTTTGCTGGCTAAATGGATCCAGATTTTTAATTGGGCATTTCAACTTTAAACTTCATTTCAGTTTCAAAGGTTTCAGAGATAAGGGATAAGATCAGAATTTTCTAGATTTGTACCTTGAAAAAGGAATTTTTTTCCAGTTTAATTCCATGCATAACTGAAGTATCATGCAAACAGTCCCTCTCGGGTGAGTTTGGTCACAGCTGTAATGTGATCTCCTACAACTTCTGATATTCTGGTCTAAAATGTAATAAAAGTATCTCAAAAGAGTATTGTTGAACCTTAGCATTGACTGACCTGGCTGAATTTGGTCCAAACAACACCTCAGAAGCCCTTCTATAATTTTTGGACATATTTGTGCATTGACTCAATTCAACATACCTTTTCTGTGGCTTCCAGAGGAAAGATTCTTGATACCGTGCACAATGTGTCTTTTCTGAATATTTTAACAATGTTCAGTATTTTTAGGAAGTTTTTACCTTTTTCTGTGGAACTGAAAGAGATAAGAAACTTTGTTAGATTCTGAAATTTTCTTTCCTTAAGGAAAGACAGTCCATATTGTGGGAGCAAGGCAAAAACAATTTTGTTATATGAGGGTTGGGAAGGCAAAGGAGTATGCTATGCTAATGTGATTTGCATTCTGCTGCCATAGATATTTTGCTATAATTTAGGTCTACCAACAGGATGCAAAAAGCCATAACCATTTAATTTTGAAGTAGGATAGTAAGAACTGCTGCTGATCCTAACTATTTGTTGAATGACTTTATGAAAGTCTTACCTGCGTGTGGCTATAAATAATGTTGTTAGAATATTAGTAAATACTTTTGTCAGCTACAAGTTGACAGCATGAACTTGTCCTGGAAAGGAGTGTTTTAGTGATGTGCAACTTATGGACCAGAACTGCCCCAAAATCCCTGGGACGATGGCTCAATGTCCCACTGCATCTCTTGCATTACAGCTACTGTCATCATTTGGGTTGTGACTGTAGCTCAGCTTTCCTTCTCTTCTGTCTTCCCTTGTACTTCAGTTATTTTTTCTTCATCTGTGCCTGCCTGACAGGTTTGATCACAAATATATTAAATACAGGCTTTGAACAAAAGTGCATTGAACAGTCTTAGCAGCTCACTGATTTTTCAATTTCCAAGCAGTCAAACTGCCACTGTTTAACAACAGTTTTGCCAGAGGCATATTTTTTTTTTGCTTTGGGAACTTGATTCATGCAGCCTGAATTTTCCCTTTTGGATTCTAGATCTGCTGACCCTTCACCCTATGAATCCTTCCTGCATGAGTGTGCTTAGACTGTTGGATTAGCATTGGTATAAACATCCCCTGTGATGCTTTTGTGTACTTCTGCTAGGGTTTTGGCAGGGCATTTTTTTGCCTAGTGATTAAAAGGTTAGTTTGATTAAGGCTGCAGTCACAGGTTGTGTAACTCTTTCAAAGACACCTCTGCTTGAGCGCTTCCTTAGAAGAAAACTCCTGTTGTGTCACAGTGTGTGCAGTGGAACTTGTGCAGCTGCTTTGAAGGAACTGAATTCCCCAAACATTGCAAGCTAGAAACAAATTAAGGGAAAGGTGTTTAATGTATTAAGTTTATTAGCGAGCCAGAATTTTTCACCCTTTTGTTGTATGTCCCTTTGTCTCAGCTTGTAATGTGCCTTGTTTGGGGATCGGGTTGTTTCAATGCTTGTGTCTTGTCTGAGCTGCCCGACTTCACTCTCTAAAGGAGCTGTTTTAGTGCACAGTGGTTTGTGGGTGACTGCACAAAGGTGGTTTCTTCTTCGTTCCAGCTACTTCTGTGGATAGGTTGGAGACTAGTAACTGCCACTAGCAGAAGGGCAAAACAGGAAAAACAGCACCAGCAGTTCTGAGGGGCCATTTACTGCATTAAAAACAGCTGGGAACACAGGTCTTTCCTTTGCATGGCTGTCTTTCTTTCCCCTATATAAATGCTTGATGTGCTTGCTCAGAGAAATTGAAGTGACAGGAGAAAGAATCACAAATAAAAATCATAGTTAAGTTTTTATGTTTTCTTATTTTTGTTTATTTGCTTTATTCACTTTCTTTAAAAGTGTCCTTGTTTTTATTATCCTTCAAGTATCTACTAAAACACTTCTGGAATTAAATCACAGAAGATAACTTCACTGTGGTTGGTTGCAATTGTAGAAACAATTGTAGAGACTTTGTGATGAATTGAAAACATGGATGCAAGTAATTGTTTGTCTGAGCTCTTAATTTTTAGACTAGCTGGCCTAAATTTAGTACTTCAAAAAGGGAGGAACTGATAGCACCAGCATCAAGCCATAGTACAGACAAGCCATTCAATAATTCCATGAGCTTCTGCCAACACATTTGCTATTTTAATGCTGATTGTAAATGAGATACAAATTCATCTCAGGCCTAGCCCCACAGAAAAGAGTAGTATTCACAAGAATGGTTTTGATGTTTTTGGTTATGTATTTTTTGCTTTAGTTTTATTTTGTTGTGAAGCACCCACAAGAATACAATTCAGTAATTCATTGGTTTAGGGTTTGATTTCTGCTAGGACCAAAAATAAGACCCAACAATCTCATTAATAGAAGACATTGGAAGCTTCGACTCCAGACAGCGTGTGGTGGACACGTCAACCCAAATGAATTGTTCACTGCCCTTCATTTACTGAACTTCAGTAAAATTGTCTGAAAAAGTGCAGCTGCAAACTAAAATAATCATTTGCATCAAGCATTCACCACAAGGGCTAAAGCAATATAAAACAGAAAAATACCACTTTCCCCTCAGTTAAGCAAGACATTGGGATATGCTGGCAGGAAAACAGATTGCATTGCAGAAGAAATAAATGAGGCATTCCCTCTGATGTGTTGGGCTTAGAGGAGGGCCATAGAGAATTTTGCAGTTAGGAGACAGTTCCAGGAAAGATAAAATAGATGAAGTGCATAACAATTTTCAGAAAGAAATTCTGTTTTGTACTGAAAATGGAATATTGTGTAACAGAGCACAACTGTTGTAGGTCCCATTTGTTTAAAAATCATCAGTGTGTCAGAGATAACAAAGTCTATTTGCACACGTTGCTATGGTGACAGATTAATGTCATTGTGACTATCTGCCTCTGCCTAATCAGATAATCTAATACAGCTGGTTTTAATTATTCTCACTCTACAGGCATAACTACTTTTTTGTTTTAAAATTTGGGGGTTTGCCACCATGGAATACAAGCAATTCAAAGATGCTGTCAGTAGATACCTACTGAAGTAGAGAACCAGTTTCGTTTTCCCATTTTTCTGTTATTGTTTCTATTTTTATATCTGTACTCAGGTCATCAGTGAGTAATATTCATCTCCTTAATCTTCTGACAGAGAAAGAACTGCTTGATAAATTGTTGCTTCAGTGGGTTGATTTGCCAACTTATTTTCTCCAGTTTGATTACATTATTCCTCAACATGGCATCAGTCAGAGGATGAGAAAAAGGCAAAGGCATTCCATTTACAGAGAGCCCATTTCAGATGCCACAGAGAGCACTGGATCAGTTGATGCCAGTTTAAAGTCTTCCCAGTTCTGCCAAGGATAGATTCTTAGTCTGATTTCTTTCTGTGACTCTGGCAGGCCTTCACACTCCCTCATAACAAAATATCTAAAATGTAGGGATATCATGCTCCAGAGACAACTGATCCTTTACAAACAGGTATTCATCCTGAAATCCCTTGACTTCTCTTTATTACTTACTACTTCTCTGTGAACAAATCTCTCTTAGAATGGAAAAGCCTCACTATGGACTCTTTGTAGCTATTTTTTCAATATTTTACGCTGCTCTGTTTTCGCTAATGCTTGCAGAGAGAGCAGAGAAATGTGGTAGGGCTAGAAAGGATGTAGACTATCTCTGTGCATGCTTTATGTAATATTTTAGATTCATTTCACTACAAAACAGACCTTTCTCAGAGTGACTTTGGAGCAGACTACCTCTCCTCCATTTATATTGGTTCATACAGGATCTAGGCATTTTCTAATTCTCTTGCTTAAAAAATAAAAAAAGGCTTTATAAAACCTAGTGATCAGTCGACCACTGCTAAGATTATTTGAGGAAGGGGCATGCCAGCCTGTCTAAGCTCACAGTATGAAGCGTTTACAAGTTACATACTTCTTAAAAAGATCTGATCTGCTTGCTGAAATGCTGAGTAGTGGGACAAAGGGGGAAAAGATCTGAAAGGTTGTGAGAGAAGGTACTGAACACATGCTACATAAATCATCAAGAAGGCAGCAACCCAAGAAGAGTCCTTTCAGCAAGTAGAGTTCTTTATTTTTGTTAAAAAACTTGGTGTATCCACAAATCAACAATCTCTCTCATGGATTCACTGAGAGAAAGCTCTTTCCTACATTGTCTTTAGGAAGTGAAGCCTGGGAAATTGAGGATGAAGAATGATTCTTTCTGGTCTCTTGAATAGTTCAAAAAGGTTAAGTATGGTTGTTGAAATTCTGTACATAGTAGGCTTAGACTAGGTTTTGTTATCTTCATCCAAACGTGATGCTTGTCCTTTGGGCTATGCATCTGGTAAGTGCAGTGCTTGAACCAAGCAACAGAGAACCATCTTCATTCTGGTTTCAAGTGTCATATTAAAGAACTGCACTGGGAGAGAATTTGCTGAAGTACTGTAAATAAAAAAAATTGCAAATAAGTACCAATACACCTAGATGTTGAGGTGTTCCTAGAAACAGCCTACTGTAATGCAGTGTAAAGTTCCTTTCCCTTTGCTCTGAAAGGCAGCTTGATGATTGTGTGCAGAAGAAAGTATATCTGCAGCCCACTTTAATTGTGGAATAGTGTCTCTTTTATCTATCAAGCCAGATCATATGTGGAAGCTCTGCTAGCCATAAATTACAGAGGATGCAAAGTAACAGCCTTCAAATTTGGGAGATTTCCAGAATAAAGTTTACTTGTTCATCTTAAATTCAGCTGTTCTGGACAAGTAGTTGCAAGATAATTTATTTCATTTTGCTGTCATAATTAAAGGTGTAAGGTTTATCTGTACACTGTTGAAAATCTCAGTGAATACAGAGTAAGTGGCATCCTTGTGGGCTTTTCTTATATTGCTTGGTTAGTATCGGGTTATGTTGCATGTGTTAACTAGGCACCTGTGAGATGAGTGCGGATTATGTCATTTATACATGCAAAACACTCTTTTTGTTAGCAGTTTTGTCTATTTGGAACAAAACTTAATTAATTTCTATTGGGAAAATGGTTAGATTTTTTTTTCCAAAAACTATCCCAAAAGTCCAACCTGGCATAGGATTTTTTTCCCTGAGCTTGGTAGCATGGTAAAACCGAAGCATGGCTGAGATCAGATCTTTATAAGCAGAACATTAAGGCATTGTTGTAGATAAGCTACATACTGTCTCTGCTTGCAGTAAGGCATTGTTCATCCCATTAACCATTCATCCAAAGTGATAGTGGCTGTTCACAGAACGTCATAATCACATTGCCCCCAAATCTGTGAGTAAATCTGAGAAGGGTGAGGACATACAACTATTATGTTTGCTATGGATTACCAGTTTCTTAGGGATATTGGTGGATCTTCTTTGGAGCTTTTTTCCCCCCCTTTTCCTCTCCATACCAGGAAAATTGAGGGAAGGACAGATGGACAGCATAGCAAGACTTGCTGTTGGTGAAATCAGTACAGTTCAAAAGTAGCTTTCTAGTAAAACTCTCCAACTTTCCCCATCAAAACTGCTGCTGTGTCTTCAGAGGATGTTGGAAGATTTCTTTTCTTTGTAACTGTTCCCTAAAGCGAGTAGTGCAGCTCTACTTTTCACCTCCATGCATTTAACTCCCTGCCTGCTGAACAGGTGGGATTGACTACGTAGCTGCATGAAATGTTACTCTACACCACTGGCACAAGCAACTCTAGTTTCCTGGGAAACAAGTGCCTTCATTAGTGCTAAGACTGTATTGTAGGCAACAAACTATTCTTACTGTTAGTGAGTAAGCATCCCTTATTACATAAAAATAGAGCCCTGCAATTTGGGAGGAATTATCACACAATGAATTACCAAAATGAAGGATAATTTGCAGTGTGAGAGCTTTTATATTCTGGATGGGAGAAGTAAATGCAGGAAAAACACATTTGTAAAGGGGAAGATAAAATCCCACAGCTCTGTAATACTTGTAAGTATGGTACTGAGGGGTAAAAATTAATAAAAACAATCTGCAACCTGCAGCTATTCTGGGTATTTGAGCTCCTGTTCAATTTCAAATGCTTATAATGGTTTATGAATTCAAAGACATATGTTTGGGGTTTTTTTTATTTTCTGTTACAGATCTGGAGTCCCTACAAGCAGCCTGACTGCACAGGGGACCTGGATGGTCGAATTGAGGATGATTCGCGTTGCCTCTACACTCACGAAGAGTACATCAGTCTTGTGTTGAACAGTGGTAGTGGTTTGTCCCACGATTATGCCAACCAATCAGTCCAAGAAGATCCACGGATGATGGCCTTTTTTGACTCTCTCGTGCGCCGGGAGATCGAGGGCTGGAGTTCTGATTCAGACAGCGACCTCAGTGAGAGCACAATCCTGCAGCTCCATGCAGGAGTAAGTGAACGCTCCGCTTACAGCGAGTCAGAGTCCTCCACCTCTTTGCATCACTCCCCACCACATGTGGCTGAAGAGTCTGATGAAACTGCCTATAACTTAAGGGCCTTAAGATCAACTGCATCCCCCTCAGCCAGAGAAGACGTGTCTTCCCGTCAGCAGAGGCTCTCTGCACTGAGAAAGTATCAGGATAAGCGTCTCCTGGCCCTTTCCAATGAGTCTGACTCTGATGACAATACCTGTGAGGCAGAACTAGATACAGACCTTTTCCCACGGCCACCATCCCCGAGTCCCGAGGAGAATGAATCCAGCAGCTCCAGCAGCAGCAGCAGTACAGAAGATGAAGAGGAACTGAATGAAAGACGCACATCGATGAGGCAACGCAATGCACTGAGGCGCCGACAGAAGGTGCAAAAGGAGGAAAGGACTAGCACTAACACAGAGAATGTTACCCCTTACATAGGTGAGGACATATATGATTACCCCCAGATCAAAGTAGATGATCTTTCTTCTTCTCCAGCTTCTTCACCAGAAAGGAGTTCGGCCAACAAAGAAGTTCTTAAAGAAAGGACGTCCCCTTGTTCAGACAGTGAATCAGTGGAGAGAAAGATTTACAAAGCTTACAAATGGCTCCATTATTCTTACATATCATATTCAGCTAGTAAAGATGGTGAATCCTCCAGAGGAGATGGAGAAAATGATGAAGGGAAACCAGGAACCAGTGGAAGGCACAATGCAGCACGCTCGCTAACTAAGGAAGATGCTAGGAACCTAAGTGCAGTAGTTCCTCAGGGTTCCTCAGCTCTTTCTGCTGAAAGCCACAACAGAGAAACTTTAAAAGAATGTGGTGGGATAGAAAATTCTAGTAATGGTCAAGCTCATGAACGTGACAATCAGTGGCAGATGGAGGGTCAAGAAAACACATCTGAAGACACAAGCAGTGGAGGTGTAGAGCATTCTTTTGAGACTAAAAAGCTCAATGGAAAAGCTAACTGCAAAGGGCTAAATAGCTGTACTGAAGAACCTTGCATTCAAACCACAGGACTTGTGGAACAGAAAAATAGCCAGAACTGTCAACCCACACCAAGCCATCACTCACTGGTCCCTCCATTCTCCGCTGTTGCCATCTGTAGTATGTCAGGTCACTGCTCCAGAAACCAGACTGACGGCAGTGAGGAGAGGAGCCTCGACCCCTCCTGCGTTAACCACAATAACGGCCACTTGCATCTTCACCCTTCATGCTTCAACAATGGACAGAGTTTTGGAGAGCAGGAGACTGTGACGCAAGGACTACAGGTGCACTCAAATGCTGATAACGGCAACCTTGTACAGGTGGGTGTGACCTTGCACAAAGACTGCTGCCTGTCTGAAATGGACTCCAACAGCTACAATGTGAGCACAAGAGAGGATACTGCTGACCTGCATCCCGCAGGCAGTGAGAGCGCTCAATCTCTTGGAGGACTGAAAAGACACAGAGCAGAGTTGGAAGATGCAGATTCAGAGAGTTCATCCTTAGAAAAGAAGTTAAAAACATGATAAATGCAAATGTCTGTCGTAGTGTGCACTCTCTCAAAAAGAAAAGGAAAAAGGAAGTATTAAAGGCACATAGAGCTTGGGTCTGAAACATTGCGTTTGATTCTCCATTCCGTTCTTCAGTGGGTCTGTTTTAGATTGCCAGTGGTTCATGCTGTATAAAAATCCAACTTGCTCCTTAATGAGACTGAGTCTAGTGTACCTCTACAAGGTTCTGTTTAAAGTAAATCCTTATTAAGATGGTTGACTGAATAATTCTTGTGTGAACATGTGTCATTTGTTCAGCCAGCCAACCAGGATGACTTTTTTAAAGTTTAATTGTTCTTCTAAGGAGGAAGTTTTCCATACTGACACCACATATTGCAGGCTGAAGAATGGTGGAATTAGATCACGCTGCTGGTAGATCACACAATTAGGGTGTGTTTCTTGTTGAGGAAAACAGGGAAGAAGTCTTTCTGGGCCCTTTATTCTGCTTCAGAAAGTAAAGAAATGCAACCATTAGGGAGGATATTTTCAGAACTGGCTGGTATCTTTAGAGATAATACTTCATAAAGCACTTACTTCTGATACAGTTCAGTGACATTATTTTTATGCCAACAGAAAAGCTATAGGAAATGAGCCTCCTTCCAAAATCAACTTTAGACTGTTCCCATGGTGACATTCAATTTTGTGGGCTTTTTTAAAGAAAAGAGCTGAATAACACGGTGTCATCACTATATAGAAGTATGATTGTTGGCAAGAGGCAGGTATTATGCTGTAGACCTCATTCTAACCAAGGGCTTTTAAAAATCAGGCATTGAAGCATGCCTTTCTGTGGTCTTAACACATAGACATTCTTCTCCTTTATTATTATTATTGTTGTTGTTGTTATTATTATTAATTACTATTAAGAATATGGTTCTGGGTGTTGGGATATATCTCGATTGTGCCCACCCTTCCCCCATGTTCTTACTTTTGGGAAGCAGTAGACCAAACAGAAAATAGCAGAAGTATGGATAATGTAACTGATTCATGTTAACAGCAACATTTGGTAAAGTCTGAAAAATGCTTTTTTAGCAGTTTTCGTACCCCAAAACAGGCTGGGATTGGAGATCAGGGTTGATTTTCCACCACTGTGCTGCTAATATTGGAAATTGCAGATGGGTAGATGTATTCAGCAGAGTTCTGCATGTAAGGGAGAGCTTCAGAGAACTGTCCCCGCATGTGGGGAGACTGAGTCTTCAAGTCTGGCAATCAGAACTTGGGCAAGAGCACAGTCCTTTCTTGCCTGGGCACTGTTTTGAGTGGAGTATCTGGTGAGTCATCTCAGTTCTGGCATGCTGGAATTGGTGGAATTGCACTTGCTTCCCTAGCAACAAGGTAAGAGGAGTCAGTGTGTGAAGGGAAAACAAACCATCTATAAAGGACACAAAAACTACATGTTTGTGCAACAAAAAAAAGAGGCTTCTTTTGACCCTGCTAATTTTCAAAGGCTTTCAAGCCCAATACTGAGGAAGGGTTAGTTTATTTTAAGGAATTGGAAATTTTTACTTTCAATACAACTCTAGCAGTACAGTGCTGTAGAGCACTGCCCTCAGAATAATTATTTCATATCCTGATACCTTGGGAAAGTAGGAAGATGCCTTGTTAAAACAGGATGAAAGTGAAGGAGCACTTCAGAAGGAGGACTTCACTGCTCTGAGGGAAAAGTATGGGAGGGAGAGTGAAGAACAGGACCTGAAACATTGTCTTACAACTGCTGTAAGTAGTAGACTGTCTGCCCACACTGGGCAGTTTGGGGTGTTTGCAAAAACAAGCAAAAGTGGCAATAAGAGCAAGCTCTGATACATTGTTACCTTATTGATAAAATAGTTCTGTACTTACTATACTGTACATCACTGCAGTCAAGATCGCTATAGGAGTGTTTTCCTCGGTTGTATAAACATCTTACTGTAAATTCTGGGTTTTAGCCAAAATCTTGAGGTTGCTGAGTCAAAACTTTTTTATGTTTTAAAAGGTCTTTACATTGAAAAATTTTCTCACCTCTCACTTCTTCTGGTGAATGAGCATCTCTACCCTTCTTTGACCATGGTCATCTTTTCCTGGTGTTTTCCCAAATGCCTTGTGGTCTCACTTTCTCGTTCCTTTGTTTTCAGAAGCAGAATAAAAGCTCCCAGACTTGGTGTTACAGAATCACAGAATGGGTAAGGTTGGAAGAGACCACTGGAGGTCATCTAATCCAACTTCCCTGCTCCTGTACAGGCTCTGGGCATAAAGGATTGCTGTGGTTTCCCCAAAGCCAACCTCCCATGCTGTCTGCATTCCTATTTCTAGTTTCTGTCAGGCAGGAGGAGGAAGGCAAGCTGCAATCCTAACCTTTTGTTCACAGGAAATTTCAGTGCACACAAGAACTGAAGCTTCTGAAGCAGCATGTTCACCTCCTCACAGAAATAAATGTTATCAGCAGTAGGCAGCTCCATTATGTGGTAAAGACCCTAAAAAAGCAAGCCAGCAGGCAGCAGCATGTCCCCTTCAGGCAGCCAATACTGAGAAGAGCTGCGCTGAGCAGGTTGCTTCACCCTGTCATTGATCCCATGTATTAGTGCTCTCTCCCTATGCTGGGTTTCTTGTCCTGCTGTGTGCCCACAGTTTCCATGTGAGTTTTGCTGTGTGCTTGGGATTGTCACTCCCTACTTCTGGGAAAAGAGTAAACTGTTTGGTGGAAAATCTTACTAATTTATCTGAAGATATTTTACCTTTTCTAGTAATCTGCCGTATACTTAAAACCGGAAAAGGTTGTGTAAATATTGAACTACCCTGTTAGTCACTATTTGCTTACCATGCAGCTTGTTATGGCAGGAAATTTGCTAGGCCACCTTGTACAGTTCATCTCCAGAGAACCTTATCAGTGGGGAAGAAAAACCCTCCCTTCCGTCTCCCCAGAACACGTTAGACAGAGAAATATTGATCTTTAATGAAGTTCTTTTTTATATTTCTACAAGGTCACAGACTGTATTTGCTTATTTCAGCTTTCTCTGTTTAAACAGAGAGTCAAAGCTGACTCTTCCTCTGAAGAGCAAGCATGAGGCTTGTCTAGGCCAGGGTATTAACTGCTTGTAGAGAAGCAGGAGGATATGAAATCTATCAAGCAAAGTTCATCTGAGGTATTTCCAGCTCTCCAGTGAACATTTTACCAAAGCTGGTGAGTCTTCCCCAAGGTGAGTGGCTCAACGGAGATGACACTTTGCTGTTTAGAAGCAGCTCTCACAGACTAAGCATGAGCAGAAAGATACAGCTGCCTCGAGAAGGTAAGAGCAGAGGTTTTGACCAGTTATTTGCAGGAAATTCTGAAATCCAGCCTGTCTCAGCTGGAGTAATAAATCAGAAGGACGACTTATTTCAGAACCTTTCCTCCAAAATTTGCAGGGGATTTTTTCCTGCTAAATTTCATAATGGAATAAGTGATTGAAACCCCTTCCGAATCCCTAATTATAACCTATGTGACTTGGTAGGTGGGAAATCACTATTCCTCAAACATTTAAAGAAGATAAATGTGGTTAGGTCCACTTCTGAGATCTTGTACTTGCCTGCATTGTCACATCACGAACACATAGAGGTCTCTTGCTCACTGTACCCATCATGAGCTGATGTGGCCCGATATTACTAAATTCTTGGGCTGCTTTCATTTGCAGTAAATTTATTTTGCTGTTTGTGGAAGAGAGAAAGACAAGATTGTTGTTATTACCCCATTGAGTGAAAATGCTCTGTGTTAGTGTGTTTTCATCTCCTTTTTACAGGCACTGGTACTGGCTCTTTACACCTGAAATGTTTCTCTCATTTTCACCCACTCAGATTATCTGCGTGTCTCTGTCAGACCTGGGAAGCTGCAAGATCTTCAGAGTACCAGAGAAATGCAAATGGCTGCAACAGCTGAATTACTATGTGCACATGCACGTGGTTCTTCAGGAATTCTTCAATAAGCTAATCCTAGCACATACATAATTTATAAAACACATCAGCACACTCCTGCAGCTGTGTCAGGATGCACTAATTAGCCCAGCTAATGCTCTGCTCTTATGAACAAGAACTCTATTTCAAACATCTGAGAAAATGGCAATTCTCTAGGGGGGAAAAAAGAGAAAAAACCAAAACCACCACCCCCCTCTCAATAAAAAACCCCAAACCAACACCCCACTGGTTATGGGAGGCTCCAAGTTTGCCAAAGTTTTCTTCAGTGGTTGTGCAGGTCAAAAGCAGAGAAATCCCAGACATCAGTGTGTTCTGTGATCAGAGGAAATAAGCAATCTGAATTTGATGTTTCTACTTTGCCTGATTGAAGTCAAGGACTTGAACTTGGGCCTCCTGCCTTTTGCTTGAGCATCCTAAGTATCAGCCTATTGCATTATTCAGGATGGGGTTTGTTCGTCTTTTGTCTGAAATGCAAAGGGAAAATGAAATGGAAACAGTTCCTTCCACAAATACCTGGAGCAGAGCCTTGAGCCCAGCCCTGCTCATTTATGGTTTGGTGAGAAAATGCTGGAGGATCCTTTCTCCCTTCTCCACCTTGTGTGATCTGTGTTCCAGAGAGCAAGAGGGAGATGCTGATGCAGCTTTGTATGCTTGCCATTGTCTGGAATGTGGGAGAATGGTCCTTTCCAAACTGGGTGGTGTGGGTATGGTTTTTTTTATATTATTATTTTGTTGTAGACACATAATACCTAGCTCTGGAGCTGGCTGGCCAAGCCAATGAGCTGTTTGTTCTGGGATATGGCTGGCAGGCTCAGCTTCTCTGTCTCATGGATATCTCATGGATATCTTCCTTCTTTCAGTTCTAGTCTTGCATGGTCTCACCAGCAGCTCTGGCGTTGCTGTGCAGATGTAGTTGGCACTGTTGCTGCTTTCAGAGCTGATCAGAGCTGTGCCTTTGCTGAAGGTGCCGTTTGCACTCTGGCTGCTTGGAGCTATGTGGTGCAAATGAGTGAAAACACTTTGTATGTTCCTATAAACAGGAAAAAATGCCTGAATTTGAACTTTTGAAGGGGGAGCAGGTCCCTCACAGCCACTCGATGCCTCTGGCTATGTCTAGCACTTTCGGTTGGATGCTACAGGAGTTGCAGGTTTCGAGGTGTAATGTGGTCCCAGGACTATATTTTACTTCACAAACCACAGCTTATTATTAGCAGCATTGAAACTGAAAGCACCAGCTCCTAGGTACTTCCAGGGCTCACCTCCTGGCCATTCCTAAATGGTCAAATCATATGATCTTTGAGAAAGTCTTACGTGTCAGTGTCCTGCTTCCAGAACAGAGACTGAAACAAAAGTTGCTTCAAGGAAAGCCTAATGCATATTTTCAAAGAGCTTTGGCTTTAGTTCAGCATTTAAGGTTAAGTACTCATGAGATACCTTTTGAACTCTTTAAAATGTGGATGCGTGGCAGAAAAGGAAACAGCATGAGCTTCAGAACTGAATTCTGTCAGGAAATAGGAAAGGAGTTGAAATGTTTGTTGAAAAACAAACAAGCCCCTCATACCCAATTAGGTTCTGAATAGAAGTTCATTGCCTGCTTCAAAGACTGACTTCTAAAAGCCTCAGCAATAAGTTAACAGAATTGGCTTCTCACTCTTGAGCTTGGACAGCTCAAAACCACTGATCTGAAGAAGCTGAGAAGCCACAGCCAGGCCTTGCATCGCTCTCTTGACAGGCCTGCCACAGGCTGTTAGGCAGGCGGGGTCACTCTCCCATGTGCAGCCAGCGTGGTTGTCAGCAGCAAGGCTGCCCCTGGCTCTGACCAGCTGATTCTGTCTTGTTTTTTCTACAGCTGGCTGGTTTAGCTTCACATTGCCTGGGACGTGCTGAAGAATACCCAAAGTGCTTTCCTCTAAGGACCTTAGTTCATGTCTGCCTTTGGATCCTGGAGGGAAGGTCTGGGGCCAGGTTTCAGGGTGATCTTTATGCAGCCTATTAAAATTAGGAAAATAAATGCATCCTTGCAGGAAGAACAGAGGAGTCCAAGACATGAGCCTCCTCTGACTAACTCTTTCCCTTCTTGAGGTTTCTACGTCTCCTCGAGGAGTCTTGTACATATTTCTTGTCTCTAGGACCTAGAGAGATTTCTAGAAAGCAAAAATGAAACTTCGTAGCTCTGCTTCAGTGACATTTCCAGTATATTAAGTCCAGACCTGGCATTTCCTGGCTTGGAATTATATCCTTGAACACAATTTTCTCCAAAGCATGAGCAAAGTCTGCTTCCCACCTATCTAAGCTTTGGAGGGAGAGAAAGAAAAGATGGTCTAAGCTTCAACAGTCTTGGAATGAAAGGATGTACACGTTTCAAGCTGGTTATAAGCCCCCTCTTCCCAAAGTTTGTCTTTCACACACACTGACTCTGCAGTGCAGTGCACTTATCTGCATGCAGGGATGACAACAGCAGAAGTCCTGCATCTCCCTTAATTCAGGGACTGAGAGTGCTTCAGTATGTCTGACAGGGCAGATCTCTGGTCTTTCCATAAAGAAGCTTTTTTTAGCTCCTACATGTTTCTGATGATGTGGAAGATTTATTTTTAATCTGGGAAAGTCTGTAGCAATGTTTTGAATTCCTAAATGGCTGACTGACTGATAATCTATCTGAGGAACACTGGAAGCAATTTACAGCCTTAGATGGAGATTTGTATTTACTTGCACATACTTCTAAAGTCAAAACTTGTACAGTTCGTCACCCAACACAAGGGCTCTTCACCTTTCGTCTCCCCTTCATTTGCCAAGGAAGGGTGAACTTTCTCCTTCCCTCCACTAATGACCTCCACTAATGATACAGATGGAAAAGGTACAGATCCTTTGTGGCCCATCTTCCCAGCAGTTAATGAGCATGCTGGGACAGTAGATCATCTTGTTAGAGACACACAAATTACAGCAGGAGAAATGGCTCATTATCTATGCTCTGAAGTTGAAAATGTGCAAAAACATTGGAAGGTTTCAGTCTGAGTGACACATTTTGAGGTCTCCTACTGCTGGGCCTGAAATACCTTTGATGTTTCTCCAATTTTATGTTATAGTCTCCAAAGCCAGTATTTGTTTCCAGCCCAAGGGTAAGCCTACTCTAATCTTACTCCTGCCAGATGAAAATTATTTCAGAACTTAAAGTCAGTGTATTGCTTAGCTGATTACATTTCTGAAGTTTAAACCAAATTAAATACTCATCTGATCATACTATACAATTATACTGCCTAAAGGGAAGGATTTAATTTGTCTACAGCTGGGAAAGAAAAAAAACCAACCAAACCAAGCAAACAAAAAATCCCCAAACATTTTAAACTACAAACTCTGAGTAAAAAGGAAGCTGATGGTTGGATGAGCAGCTGAAATCTGCTACTATGAAACTGCTGCTGAGGAAAAACCTCTTCTCCAGGATGGAGGCAGACAGTCCTGCACTGCTGGGCTTCCTATGGGAACCAGTTCAACTTCCAAAGCCTGTGGAAAGCTGGCAGGTTTCTCCTGGATTAATGTGCTTGTTGACTCACAAGGAAGGCCCCAGAAGGAGCAGCAGGAGTGTTTGGTGGTAGCCAGGCTCAAAGAGGGGTGCTCTGACTCCTGTCATCAGTGGTAAGTGAGGAAGCTCTTAGAATCACAGCATGGTTTGGGCTTAAAAGGACTTCAAAGTTCATCTCGTTCCAGCCCCACCTGCCATGGGCAGGGACACTTTCCACCAGACCAGGCTGCTCAAAGCCCCCATCCAACCTGGCCTTGAACACTTCCAGGGATGGGGCATCCACAGCTTCTCTGGGCAACCTGTTCCAGTGCCTCACCACTCTCACAGTAAAGAATTTCTTCCTAATATCTAATCCAAACCTACCCTCTGTCAGTTTAAAGCCATTACCCCTTGTCCTATCAGTACATGCCCTTGCAAAAAGCCCCTCTCCACCTTTCCTGTAGCCCCCTTTAGTTTCTGGAAGGCTGCAGTAAGGTCTCCCCAGACACTTCTCCACCCTGAACAACCCCAACTTAGAGTTTCAGCCTTTCCTCATAGGAGAGGTTCTCCATCCCTCTGATCACCTTTGTGGCGCTCCTCTGGACTCACTCCAGCAGGTCGATGTCCCTCTTATGCTCAGAATCCCAGGGCTGGATGCAGCACTCCAGGTGGGGTTTCACCAGAGCAGAGCAGAGTGGAGAGGAAGAATCCCCTCCCTCACCCTGCTGGCCACAGTACCTTGTTACTCTTCCACAAAAGCCTTGCCCTATGGAGGAGTGATTCACTGGGGAGGGAAGGGCAGGGAGTTACCAGGACTTCAGTTCCCTCCCTCACCAATTCCACTTGTTATGGCGTCTTTGCTTGTGATATCAGGATGTGAAGACCCCATTTCACTACTGCTGAAAGCAGCATATAATGGAGCTGCCTGGGTAGCTGTGGCTTCCTTCCATCCAGCCCTGACTTACAAAGGTTTTAGGATGTTTCCCTGGAAAGTCCAAATACCACACTGAGACAGCTGGGTACTGGTGATCTGCAAA
Source organism: Dicrurus megarhynchus (assembly GCA_013399195.1). NCBI lineage: Eukaryota > Metazoa > Chordata > Aves > Passeriformes > Dicruridae > Dicrurus > Dicrurus megarhynchus. Next base: position 216,545 of record VXAD01008119.1, read on the forward strand.
TGAACTTGGGTTCAGGGGCGGTAAATGCACGAATAAAGTACATATTTACAGTTAGCAAACAGTGAAAAGGGGAAGTTCACTGCAATAAATATGAATTAGAAATATGGGCAAGCAATGAGGGAAACAGATGTCCTAAGGAGAAAAAAAAGGAATACAGGGCAAGTAAGAGTATTTGGTCAAATCCAGATCAGAAGGGACATGCTGTTTTCCCAGGAGCTGAAAGTGCAGTTTGTCTGCAGTAGCACAGGGTGGGCAGGACCCCGAGGTGAGCTGCTCCCACCCCAGGAAAGCCAGCAAGCAGCTCTGGCTCCTGTTCCTTCAAACCAACAGGAATGGAAAATTTGCACTCGGGAGTTTTCAGCTAACCACACAGAGAGATCTCTGAACTGCTAATGTAGTGTGGGGAGTATTAATAAGCCTTGCTGCTCAGGAAAGTTCTGGGGGTCTGGGACGCAGCCGCAGAAACAGGATGACCTAATTCCAGTTCCACTGGCTTGCTTTCAGTGCCAACAGAATGAAGATTTGATATGAGGCAAGTGCTAAAAAAGAAGCAAGAAAATATCATCATGGCTAATTAAATAGTGCAAAACTGATAGGGAATGGTGTAGAAAAATGGATTGTGTTGAGCTAAGTATATTTTCAAGCTCAGCTGATAAATGTGGAAGTTGCAATAATACTTGGGCTACTGGAGAGGTGTTTTCGGTGTCCCAGGGCTCAAGCATTGTCTATTAAACCAGAGCAATTCACATTCAGTGCATTCATCGTTAATCAACATTAACCCCAAGCAGCAAATCATTAGTGACACTTTTAGTGGACAGCAGGGCCTGAAATGGGTACTGATACATCCATTAATATCTTTATTAATGGCTGGGCAACATGCACAAGGGTAACTATGTCCTTTGCAGCCTGTTTTACAAGCAGAAAAGACAGACAGTGAGAACAACGTGGCTCTGCAGCCAAGCAGCCAAGCAGCCTGCCACAGATCAGGCCCCAGATCAGGCCCTGGTAAACCTGGGCCACTGGGGTATGGGAAAAAAACAGCCAGAAAAGCATGGATTTGTATGGATGAGGGATATAAAACAGACAAGTCAATGTTACCTTTTCCTAACATCTTTGAGGATAATTAGGTGAAACCAGACTCCAAGCAGTTTAAATCCTTTGTGTGTTTCGTTGCTATCTGTTGATCGCCTTGTCTGGTGCAGCACAAGTCAGAGCTGGGGACTTCTCACGGAGGGAGAAGTTTTCTCACAGCCCTGTGTCTGTGTGGCTGCACGATGCCAACACTTCTGCAGGTGTTCCACTGACACGTGAGCAGTACAGACATTTGTCCCTGTAATCTTGTACTGGATAGCCCCATTTCCTGCTGGAAGTTAATAGTGCAATGCATAATGCTCTGCAGAGAAAAACCTGCACCTGCCTGATGTACTGGAGGGGCAAGCTGAGAGAGAAACTCCTGAAAAAGCATTTAAAATGTCATTTCAGGTAACTACTCTGCATGCATCCTTCAGAAGCTACATGAAGCCCACATGTGCCATTCCTGAAGTACTGCAGCTGGCTGGTCCAGTTGCCTGCTTTTTAATTAACGTGAAAGCCATATTTGCCTCACGTACAAAGACAAAAGCCCCTTTCAGCCCATTTTGTTGCTAAGGCAGGTTGTGATTCTTCTCTTTGCAGTTTCTCTCCACTGTTCCCCCACCCCTTGTGCTGCTCAGCCCGTGCTCTGCCGAGCAGGCAGCTGGAGCCATCCATGCCAGCAGCACCCTGCCGGGCAGCAGCAGAAGCCTCACCAGTGCTAAATGATGACCAGACAAGGAGATGGAAAAGAGCCCAATATGAGTGCAAATGTGATCATAACATCATTGCATCCTTCTCTGAGGAGCTTCTCAGAGCACTGTGCTGAGACCATTTCTTGTTAGTCTGATCTTTAATGTTTTCAAGTTTATGAACACAAACAGCTCTTCGGAAAATAGCCATGGGGGCATCTGGTTCTGTATGGCGAGAGTGAGGAAGGACAGGATATACAGATATTTTGGCTTCACAATCTGTTCTCATATACTTCCGTGGTGGCATTTGAACTCTTTGAGAATTAATAAACTAATTCACTAAACAGTTGTGCTGTTGTTCACTAATTTTGTTATCAGCTCATCTATGAAAAGTAGCAGCAGCTTGAGGATTTTGCTCCAAACACTTGGATTTTGCTTAAGGTGGTTCTTGATTACCTCCAACAAACTGAACTGATTTAAGTTCTCTTCTCATGAAAAGTATGATGCAGGAGCTGATTTATTCAGTCAGAGAATTCATCATTGCATAAACAGAGGAAGAGGCTGAATTAGCATTAGTGAAAGATCTATGAATGTTCCTGGAGAAATTTTATTACTTTAACTCAGAGAATTGACTCTGGGGCTTGGCTTATTCTCCTTCGCTCTGTAAGAGTTTCCAGTGGACTGCTCTGTGATGAATAATATCTCAGTTGTTCTTCTTTTCTTAAATAAATCTAATTATGCTTTTTCCATGCAGGAAATGGAATCAAATTATAGGTATCACTCATTCATCCTTTTATAACTCCTGTAATATTAGCAAGACAATGTCCTGCTGGTGAAGAAAGCAGTGTGCTTAGCCCTGGGCAGTTGGTAGAAGATGGAAGCATCTGATCAAATTACTCAGCTTCTCAAAGAAATAATTTTTAGAGGATGTTGATGATTATCATTTCCTTGCCTTGTTCTGGCCAGGTTGTTTCTAGCCATGGAAAATCACCATGGCAGAGGAGTGATGCTGGACAGGGGGATATGGGTAGAGCTGAGCACAAGGATGTCACCAAGGCAGCCAGCTGGGATAACCCATCAAAGCAAGTGCTTGGTAGTCTCATACATATCTCGGATTCTTCCACAGGGCTTAAAGCATGTCATCACATACGTCTTGAATTATAAATGAACAGCTGATTGGACGTAGCGTATCTGTGTAACCACAGCATTATCCACCCGCCTACGGGCTGCCGGCTCCGCCAGATGGGAAACGTCTGCTCCTGCACAGCCCAGCTGCGGTCTGTCTTCCTCCTGTGTCAGAGATCCCAGCTGCTGCCACGCTGGGGTGGCCTCCGTCCCAGCAGAGTTGCTACAGAAGGGGGAAAAGCTCAGGTATGAGCATCCCACAGGGATAAAAGCGTTTCCATCTCTCCGTCCTGCCTTGGTCAGCTTCCCCTGGTGTTTAGTACCACATTGGCCCTGGGGGACAGGTGGCACCCCCAGAGCATCAGGGGGCTGCAGCATGGTAGGTCTTGGACCACAGCGGTCACAGGTAGCTGGCGAGGATGGTTCCTGACTCCCCCATTGAGGGGGCCTGGCTGAGGCCTGCTGAGAAGCTGCTCTTTTACACAGCTTTTGTAGTAGAAGGGGGAGAGGGCTGGACCACCAGCATGGTGAATTGGTAGCAGGGTGGGTGCAACCACACCTGTGCTCAGTGCTGGATGAGCAGTGATGGCTCCCTCCAACCCTTGGATGGGCAGGATTGGGGCTCCTGTCCCCAACACCTGCATTGGCATTTGGGCAGGTGTGACCCTTTCACCCCAGGCACTCTGCAGCCTGTGCCACAGTGCCATCCTCCTCAGCCAACTGGGATGAGCGGGCTCTGTGCTCAGGCTGGAGAACACAGTGTCTTGGGAAATAAATCATTGCTGGCTGAAGGTTGAGCCTGGTGTCTTTAGAAGTTGGTTTGTGGAGAAGCAAGGCAGAGGTGGACTCATGGAAGTGGACTCTGGGCAACAAATATGGTCACAGTCCAAGCCCCTCTCCTCACCTGTCTGCAGTGGACACAGTCAAAAAACACCAAATCTCCTAGATCTCATAGAGATCTCCTCTACCTTTATTCCTTGAAGAGCTGGTTGCAAGGCCCTAAAGTATGTGCAGGACTGGAGCTGCCCAGCCTACCTGCAGGGCTGGTGCCCTCAGCTGTGCAGCCTGACTCCAGCTCCATGTGTGCTCAGACAGTGCATGTTTTCAGCAGACAGGCTCAGCATCCCCTTCCCAAGCAGGGGGCTCTTCCTTACTAGTCCCCAGCCCTGGGGAACTGACCCAGTCCGACCCCAGTTCTCTGTTTATTTCAAGTTTTATAGCTTTAGAAAAATTCCTGTCTGATGATTTAGATCTACTTACACCCCACTGCTGTGTAGTAACATTCCACCAGTGCTAAGCAATATTTTATTCAGGGACTAAATTTGCTGTCTGAGTTCAGAAGCTCTTCACCATTGTGGGAGCAGATCTCTCAAAATCTCTCTCAAATATTTATCTATTGCATCATGTCCAGAAAATTACAATCTGGACCTCTTTTTGGACCAGAGAACTGTGAAAACCACTGCCTGTTTCCCTGGGCCTCTTCTCCACAAGGGCTAAACTCTCTATCCATATCCCTGGGAGCCGTGGAAAGTCTGGATAATGGTGATGATGGCAAAGAGTTACAGCTTTGTAAACAAGGACATGCAGGGAAACCAGTTAAAGGTAGTTCTATAAATCTGCTAGGAAAAGGGAGGGATTGGGGTCCTGGGGCATTCCCGAGCCAGCTGCTGTGGTTGTTCCCATCTCTGACTGGTTATGCAGGTACTTTGATGTCTGACCTCAGTCTCTGCTGGACAAATGTCTACAGCGCTGGGCTAAGAAGGATCTTTCCTTCAGTAGGAGGGGAAAGAATGAAAAGTCTGGACGGGAAACTTTGGCAAGATTGAATACAGTACAGGTCGTGGTAGCTTGAGCTTCAGAGTTGATGAGATTCAGGAAATCTCACAGAAGACCAAGACTGACTTGACAGTTTCTCATCTGCCTGACTACACAGTTCTCCACTTCCCTCTGAACTGCCGTGCTGGGGCTGCTGACAGACAAGGTAGACCTCAGGCTACAATCAACATGGCAATTCCCTTGTCCCTTCTGCTAATCATTTTCTACAGTCCTCCTACCTCCCTGGCTATCAGCCTTGTCAAGGAAGATAAGCTAGATAACCTGCAAAGACTGAGCACCCATTCCCTGGTTGCTGGTCCTCCCCCACCTCTGCCATCCTGGCTCCTCAGTGAGCTGGTACCAATGAAGTCTGAACTTCAACAGTTTCCTGCCTAAAAGGGAAATGTCTTTCTCCACAACCAGCTCTGACACCTCTCGTCAGCAGCAATTTCAAATTCACCAGGGAACACAAATAAAAAAAGCCCACACCTAAACTGCAGCCTTGTTTCACATGGTCTGTGCAGGAACAAGTCCCTGGGGATGGAGCTGTGGCTGGAGGAGGGCAGTGTGTGCCCCCGTGGGGTGGCTGCATGGCTGCTGCTCCCACAGCCTCTCTGCAGGAATGCAGGCAGGCACATCCTCCTGCGCTGCCTGGACTCTGGCCGGGGCGAGCTGCCAGCTGGTTCCGCAGTCTCCCGCAGCTGAAAGGGCCTGAGAAGACCACAGAGGATCTCTGTGGCCTGTGCCTGAAAGCTTTTTCTCTATCTGATGTTGCCTCCTAATAGAACTTGACTGGTAGATACTGGCTAGTGTGCATGGGATGAGAGCATTTTTAAATGGGTGTTGAAAACTCTTTTGTGGAGAATTTCCAGCCTGCTTATTGCTCCAGGTGGGAGAAGCCTGGAGGAAAGCCACATGTATGCAACAGTCTAGACATGTTTGATTTCTTTTTGGAATTAAAGAACAGAAGTCCCATAATACCCTCTTTTTTTTTTAGCATTCATACACGTAGCCAATATAAACAATTCTCTCACTGCCCTGAAATCTGGAGCTGCTCACAGGATGAAGCAGTGACCTACTGAACCTCTGGGAAGAGTAATATTAGCCTCCGTCTGGTGTGCTGCCGCCTTGGCTGGTGCGCAGCCCCGCTGCCCGAGGCCCAGCTCAGGCACTTTGGTTCCGTGTGTCTCCAGGTGCCTCTGGGCTGCTGCTCCCATCCAAGGAGAGGAGATGCACAACGAGGACACTGAACTCAAGGACCCCCTGTGCTTAGGCACATAACAAATCCCCTGCTTCTCACGTACAGCAGGTTCCCCAGTTTTGCTTCAATCCCCCTGGAGGGCTAAGCTACCGAGGCCTTGTGTCCTGGGATCTGGAACTGGCATTAAATCCCATGTGTTGAACGCAGAGAACATTCTTCCATCACACCTGAGAGCTGCTGCTCATGATGGATTTTGAAGTGCCTACAGACACATGTTCATGGCACCAAGCCTCCAGGCAGACTCACAGGCAGATGACTGCCACCTGAACTGGGGTCACTTCTGAGGTTGCCAGTGCCCTCCCTGCAGATTGGCTTTCATGCACAAGTGATGGAGTTTCTTGTCACAACATGAAATATTAGGATAAGTGTCAAGGAGGCTGGGTAATTATTGCACTTGCAATCAAGCAAGGATGAGGGCTGCTTGTTCTTCTCAAGCTGGTGGTGGGGCTGCTCCTTTGGGCTTCCTTAAGCCTTCTGTCTACAATAGTTTTGCCTGGAGTTCTGATGCTGTCACTTCTCTAGCTTTTATACAATGAATTTTTTCAAATTATAGTTTTATACAAATGAATTTTTCTTTTCTGGATTTTCTGTGCCTTTAACTTTGGTTCTGCCTACACACTCATGGTTGGAATTGCATTGAAGAGGCACACAACAAAGAACAATGTGAAGCAGCTGCCCATATATCCTGCTCAGTTTCAAATGCAGTGGAGGAGATGACAGCTGCCCAGGTTGGACTCCTGAGCATGGAAATGGTTCAAAAACTGACAAAATCATATTGACTGAAAAGATCTGCTTAGGAGTCAGCCTCTCTGACAACACGAACAGCCAAGAATGGGGTGCCCATATTTTCTCTGTAGTGGTAGGATGAGTGTCAGGGACGTAAGAAATAATTAAATGTGGAGAAGGGATTGTTGCCTTGTCCTTGCCTTTTAGGACTTCAAGAAAAAGAACTGGCATTTGGATCTAATCAGGACTTAGAGAAGCAGACAAGCTGATAATGTTTCAAGGCTGCAAGCCCTCTGGATTCATTTTGGTTTAATCCCTGTGTAGTTAACTTTACTTTCCAAAGCTGTTTTGCAGGCTCTTATTGCAGTTTTGTTCTTCATGTCCCACCTCAAGCATACATGGTGCTGATGCTGGTGCTGGTGGGTAGCTTTGCAAAGGTGCTGCATCCCACCACAAGCTTCTGGGTTGATTGACTCCCCTGTGCCCCATTAGCTTAGGAAGGCAACTTGGGGTCCCCTAGACCCCAAAGGTGCAACCCCAAAAAGAGCAGTTGCTGCGGTTATCATGGCTGAAAATTCCTTGGGTATCTCTCTCTGTGCTTCATTTCCTGCCTTGCTCTGGCAAAGCTCCCCGTTTCCATGGTGATGATTTATTCCTCTAAATAGTTTCTATTCAAGAACAATATCATGGGTCCTTCTCTGTTGTTGGTTTAATTAAAAATAACCTACTCTTCTCCTGGCATCAGTCTTGGCTGAAGCAGTTGGAGTTGGACACTGACCTCCAACTTCTCTGATCCGCCCTTGCTCCCACCCAGAGATGACCTTTCTGCCTCCCTGCCACTCAGTGTAACCCTTGAGGACTGTGCTACTGCTCCTGACCTGTCCTACTGAGAAATCTCACATGAGTGGGGCTAAAATGAAAACACAGAGAGGAGGAAAGGAGAGAGCAGCTGAGCTCTTGCAGAACAGCACCACACAGTCCCACGTCTGTCCAGGAGTGAAGAGGAACATGACACGCTGTGCAGCTCTGCTCTTGAGCTTTCCTTTCCATGAGCCAGGAGGCTTGTGATAAATAGGAAGCCTTGTGAGAACAGCATGGCCTGTGATGAAATGGCCTGAAGTGCATCACTCATCATCACAGCCTGGATTTTAAATGGGCTGCCAAAGAGGGAGCCTTTCCCCTCCTCCCTAGTCCTTGGCTTCCAAAACAGATATTTTTTTACTATGAGTGGAACAAGGACTTGTAGCCTGAAAACTGGAAACAAAAATGAAGGAAAAGTAAAAGGCCGAACGGCATATTTTGTAAATCTTAAAGTGTCCATTTTATCGCATAAAAATCTGAATAGGCAGCCTGGTCTCCATACAACAGGTGCCATTTGCTGTTTCTTGGGACACTTCCTTCTTGCTTTGCATAATGAAAGAGACAGAGCATCTGGTTTCTCTGCCTCATTTTAAATGCCAGTGCTTATTTTGTTAATACATTTACATTCCAATTTTCTTCACACGTAGTAAAAAGGAAATGCTTTGAGGTTCTTCTACATAGAAGCACATTAACATGCTTGATTTTTAGGCACCAGTAGCAGACGTACTCAAAGCCTGGAGTTCAACCATGGAGCGAGTAGAACGGACTTTGGGGAATTGAATTCCCATCTATGAAAGCAGTTCCTGAATCACTGAAGAAATTTTCTGACTTGTTCCATTAAATGCAGCCAGCACTGGCTTATGCTGGGAGACGGACGAAAATCTGTCCACAAAAAAGTATGGAATATAACCTTCCAAATGGTTTTTGCTCTGGCGCACAGAGCAGCATCCCAGGAATGTCAGGTTGCTGGCTAATCCAGAAGGGCGGGTACCAGGTACATTTCCTTCTGCAATACTCAGGCTGAGAAATCTTTTAAAGCAGTTGCAGCACCTTTCAAACACGCAGTGGAACTCATAAGGTGGGAAAGCTCCATGTTCTGCTGTTAGAAGATAGGAATGTGAGCTCGGCAAGGATTGCTTCACGTGAGCCCTTTATCTGAGAAACTGGTGATAAAATTGAAGAAGTTCACGTGACACAAGAAGAATTTCTCCCTTATCTAAAGGAAGCCGGAGATGTCAAGTCAGAGGTACAATACACAGGATGAGTTACGAGGAGGAAATGATGTAAACGGGCCAGACAGTTTGGAAATCTGCCTGCTTGCTTGTGTCCTATTTTGTGCCTTGGAGGATTATACTGACATCAATACAATACTGATTTTAAAAATCACTGACTGGAAGCTTGAATCTGTCGGCTGTATGACAAAATGACAAAATCCAAAGTCCTTAGGACTCTCAAGTGTTCCATCTCTATTTTTGACCTCTCTTTGACATTGAACTGGGAGAAAGCGAGGGAGGATTTTGAGATAAGCCTTTCAATCTATCAGTTATTTGTCATTTCCCTCATGCAATTTTTTCTGAAAGTAGCAGCCTCTATGCCTCTGAAAGTACAGTGGGGGAAGATGCTGTGCTATCAAAACAGTTCATTTGCCTCTTACCAGACACCCACAAAGTTTGCCCGGAAGAGATTTTTCAATCATTTAAACCTTTGTTTTAAGATGGCTTGTCTCCTTTAAAAGCAAAGAGGAAAATGCTACTTCTTGGTATAGAACATAGGCATGCCAAGTGTTAAATTCCGGCTATTTCCTCCATACCCTTTCCAAAGCCTGGCTAGAAACATTTTATCCCATTGTAAGAAGCCTGTGTGGTCCTCAGCTTCTCTTGACATGTCACTTTAGGTAGTGTGTCTCTGCATACTCCCTGGTTAATCTTGCCATCAAAACCCTCTTGCTTCCATCCCTCATGCCACTGTTTCTGCCTATTTCATGTTTTACCTCTTTACAACCTCTCCTTCCCCATGTTTCCTTTTGCCTGGTCTCAGTGCTTGGCTGAAATGCTGCTTTTCAGCACAGTGTGATGGAAAGCCAGACATCAATCTTCCCTTGTCTAGTCCAAGGACTCCATAAAAAGCAGTTACAAGGTACAGGACTCCTGGTGAAACCAGAGGGCTGTGAGGGAAGGGCCACATGCTCACCTGGACCCCAGGAAGCATGGACCCACCACACTTTCTGATTGGCCAGGATATCTCCAAAGCAAAACTCAGTACCACAAGAAGAGGTCACCAGCAGAACTGTAGTTGCAGTGCTGTGAGGCCATGCTATGCCATTCAGACATGGTTTTTTATAGAGAAGCCTCATCCTTCATAAGGAGCTCAGATGAGGATTTTTAAAGGAACAGCCCTGGGTTATTTTTATCAAAGACAATGTGGCCACTAGAAGTAGCGTAATGGGGCTCAGCATGATTTACTTTTTTCCAGGACAATGGCCATTGTTCTGGTGGAGCTAAGGACAGTTTGGGCTCTTACCAATTGCCATTTTCATATAAACCAGGGCAAAAAGCAAAACAGAACCTGACTCGTCAGTTGGGCAGAGCTGCAGTGGTTTCTCTATTGCTGGTGTAACTAAAATGTGGTAAAAACACAATCCAGTCTCTCAAGCCAGCAGATAGGATGAAAAAGAGTGTTAGTGAAATCCTGCTTTTTTTGGCCAGAGTAGCCTGATGAAAACTGGCCCTGCTCTGAGCTGGCAGCTGGACCAGCTGTCCTTCCAAACTGGATTTCCCAATGGTACTCAAGAATTACAGACTTCTACTGGCCTGCACAAAAATTTGACTTGAACTTCCACAGACAGTAAGCCAGAGTGAAATTCAAGATCCTAATTCCATTTTGAATTACAAGCCCAGAACTCAATGTGCTTTTCTGGTTTTGTTTTTCATCAAGCCCAGGGTATCCCCTGGTGGGGGGCTCCCCAGCAGCCAACCCCCTGGCCTAGCGGTTCAGGGAGTGCCTCCCACCCAGCAGTCCATGCATGTGCATGTCCTCCCTGAGGGCTACACCTGGCAGTGGTAGCTCTTTCCAAGACTCCCATTGGAGCTGGAAGGAGTGAGAGATGTGTCTGCAGCTATACATTAAAATGCAAGGCCTGCATTTTTCTCAGTGGGACTATACATAGAGTGAATACTCTTTCTGCTCTTCCAGGGAAGACGGAAGGCAGATACTGGCCCTGTTCCCCCTTCAGAGCATCCATCCCAGGCTTATCTGAAAATAGAGACCTACGCTGGGACCAGGCTGGTCTGAATGTGCCTAATAAAAGGGGATGGTACCAGTGTGAAAGGGTGCTCACACATGCAGCTCTGGGATGTGCTCAGGGGAAACACCCATATCAACAGTGACCATGGGGGGCTGGAGGTCTCTGGCTTGTGCAGGCAGAGACCAGGGGGAAAGAGAAATGCTGTCAGGAAGGATGAGTTTGCTCCAAGGAGATTGGTACATCTGCTGAACCAGACTGGAGAACAGTGGCACGAATTTTTCACTCATTTGCACCCATCTCTAATTTCTTCCACCAACGCTCTGGCAGAACTGAAGTCTATTGATGTTTAAAAAGCTCTTGGAGCTGGTTTTTTCTCTCAGGGTGTTTTAGATGTATGCAGTACGTTGTGATTATGCTCCCAGAAACCTGTTGGATGGGCTGGATTTGGTAAATACGAATGTTAAGTCACAGATAAATGAACAAGGCAGATAAGCGGGTACAAGAGAAAATACTGCCGTAAATCCAAGGTGTGCCTCTTCTGTAGCTTTATTTGGGAATCAGGAAGAAACCAGCACTCAGTCCCGTTCAAGGTAATGGTAGTTTTGGTATTGAGCATACACAATTTGGACTGGGCCCAGCCCCTCTTTCTCCCTCCTTTTTAAATTGCTCTTGCCATAATTACCACTATTGTTGTAGGTAGTTGGTTTTTTTCCCCTTGTGTGCAAAAGCTATGATGCAAATGGGAGTCACTCCCAGAGAGTGCCCAAGGGCTGGGACGCAACTGCCCTGAGATGGGTCATGCTGAAAAATAAGGGTCAGGGGACTCATTCCAAACCAGATGGCATTGGCAAACATGCTATGCCATCACTGTGCTCCAAAAGAAGTACCAGAGCCACGAGCCTTGGTCATGCCCCAAAAAAACCTGTGCAGCTGGGCTGGGACTCACCTCTCCTCTGTGGTGGTCATACAGGAGGGGTTGGAATTTTTCTCCCCAGAGCTATTTGAAAGTCCTGGGCAAACACGGAAACTGGCCCTGGACAGGAAACTCAGCAATTGCACAGTGCTGACAAATGTCCAGAGACTATAAAGCACAAAAGCGTGGAGAAAATGGGGAGCCTTGCACTCCCCACTTCGTTTTTCATGTGTAGGGATCTCAGGTGCCAGCCACAGAGAGACCAGACATCTGCAGACAACCCCGTGATATTTACATTTATTTTTAGCTACAGCAGTGTAATTTGTGGCTAATGTGACGGCTTAAAAAAACAGAATCAGAAAGGAGTGAAGTTATTTATGTCTTTCAGCAAGACCCACACAGCCTGTTCCAGCAGCTCTACAGCCCCAGCCTAAGCCCTTGGGCAGAGGGCATGTACACGGAGATGACACAATGCTGTGAGCTCTGCTCAGCTTTACTACTAACAGACACCATTCGAGCATGTTATAAAGCGGTATTCCAATAACCTTAGGCTCATACACGCTCTGCTTTCCTCTCACTGAAGTGGGAGTGCTATGGTGCTAAACTGAACTCAGCACAAGGGAAACCTGGATACTTTCAAAGTCCAAAATGGAGCCTTACTTGAGCCAGGTGATGAAGAAGTATTTATATTTATTTTCTACAATGTCAATTGTGTACTTTTTGCATTGTCTGTCCTTCAAAGAATGATAGTTTAGGGATTCAGGGGGATGAAGGGAGATGTTTGGTTACTTTTTTTGCCTTATCAGTAAATCATCCTTGAATAAAGATTCCAGAAACATTATTAACCCCAAAGCAGTATGTTCCAGAAATTATGAGTATGTAGAACAGAGTCTATGCACACATATGATGAAAATTATTTCCAAATTTTGTCTCCTGTCCTGTCACAGGACACCTCAACAAGGTGCTGTCAGGACAGGACTTAACCGTAACTTTTCAACAAACCCCCTTAATCAACCAAGTTGATATATATTTGTGTACTGCTAGGGCTGAATTTGGCACTGCCTTGGCAAAGGTTTGCAAAAGTGTTATTTGCATGTAAGCTCCCTTGTGTTCTTCATCAAATATTCACACCTTTTTGGTTTTGATTTCCATTATTCTTCAGGGTACCACATACTTGAGGTACCTGAGATGCATGTAGGTACTCTTGGGTCTGAAAGAAACAGGGATTAAAATAGGCTTCGTTAGCTGTGGGTAGAGGTCTATTAGCAGGGAACTAGAAATGTTTCTCATAGAGGATATTTCTGGCTCTATACCTGAGATGGCTATGACCATTAGTACTGTGCATATCAGTAGTTGTAATGGTTTGTAGTAGAAAATAATATATTTCACTGTATTTCTCATACAAATATTGTCAGTTCATTTCACACAATTGGCAGGTCTCTTAATTTTTTCACATTTTCCCCTTCAGAAAATACTTACCATTCAAAAAGGAGCAAACCACCTTTATACACAGACAGGTAGACTATGCCACAAGGGTTTTTCTTTTATGTGGGTGTTGCTATAAAGGAAGATTATAATCTAGGGCTCTTGCCTGTGGGTTATCTTGCGAATCATCTAAGTTCACTTATAAAAGTGTAGGATATGGGTTTGGACTTCATAAGAAATAACCAGGATATTTCACAAAATCTCAGTATCTTGGCATTTCCAATTCCTAGTCTGCTAGACTGCAGTGCTGTGAACAGTGTGGCCCAGAGATGTCAGGTGTCAGAAGGGTGTTCAGAGAAACAGGACAGTGCCAAAAACTCAGCCCCAGAGCTGACAACTCTTATAGTAAGACCAGGTCACTTTCTTTTCCTCCCAGACTTTTGTTTTCATCACTACTTTTCAAAGTCCTGGCTGATGCAGTACCTGAAAGATGTTGTTTTTTTCAGCTCAACCTTACAAGAGAGAGTAAAGAGCACCTGCAGCTCTTTACCACAACAGTACAAGGAAGTTTTCTGAGGTTCATGCTTCATTAGCTCAGCTTCTCCAGCCATAACCATTTGGGTACAATCTGCATAACCTGCACAGTGATTATGGCAAGATAAAAATCCTTGATGATTTTTTCTGCCCCGTGGTCCGTGCACTGCCACCAAAGGTGGGAGACCTTCTGCTGTCCCTGACTATAACTCTATTTCCCAATACCTGCAACATCGGATATCACAGGAATTACTGCAATAAAAAAATACTGTGAAATGATGTAATTTTTTAAAAAAAAGTTATGAGATTAAGTAATCGAGAGAAAGAGTCCAGCACACTGACCTTGTGGCTTATTCTCATCATCTCTCTTTTCCCCAGGTGGGGATGTCCTTACTTCTTGTCAAACAACTTTGAGGCAGTGGTGACTGCTTGGGATCATCTTCTCAGAGCTGTGGGTATAAGCAAGACACATCAGGCTGCATATCACCAAAATGCTAAGATGGAGAAGGAGACCATGGTAACAAGCATCTTAGCTAGAGAAATGGCCTTCACTGAGTGGAAAAATGCTGGATGCACAACAACTACAGGGCTGCTTCTGCAGGTGATACTGTCTCTGTTCTTCCAAATGACAGCTGGCTGACACCTCTCTTTGTAAGGTTCATTCCTCTGGAAGATATGACTGCCATGAGATAGCATATTGCTGCTCGGGATGGGGAGCTAACACTTCAACCTTTAGCCTTTCTCTGACAACTTTCATGATAATGGATTCCAACTCTCCTCTGCAGATTGAAGAAAAGCAGGTGTTTGCCATCTAGTGTGTTTTGAGCCAAGGTTTGTGTGGGACAGATAAGATAGGGCCAGTGATTCAGTGTCAGAGGAGACATACTAGGCGCATGCCAGGGCTGCAACAACCTCTTCCCAAGTGGGTCCAAGTAGGAGTAGGCCCCACTGTGTCAGCCCCAAGGCCAGAACCATTCTGCCTTTGATGAGGCTCCTACTTCATCCCCAAAGCTGCCAAGCACTCCTATAGCACTGCTTTCATTAAACATATAGGGTCGGGGGCCAGGCTGCTGTTGCCATGCAGGCTGCCTCCCAGCCAGTTAAGTGCTGAAACCCCATGTACTACTGCCCTGCAAAGAGGATGGGGTAGGGATGTTCAGGGTATTTTTGGCCAGGAACATTGATGGTGAGTTTGCTGTTGCCCAGAACACAAAACCACATCTTCCTTTATGTTAACAAGTGGCTCTCCTTTTTCAGCAGGGAAGACCAAGGGGAGCTGTAAGGGCAGCTTTCACTTTCCAGAGAGGAAAGCACCACTGCTTTCTGCCTGTGTCCTGGAGGGCAATAAACAGCAGCACATCTTTAGACAGTTATTTAATCAGCGCACATGTCAAGCAATGAGCCCAGCCCCAAATTCCCCACTCGGTGTTTCTTCCTCTTGCACCCGGTTGGGGTTTGGCCCTCCGTTTCGCATCTTAGGTTCCAAAGGCTCCGCTCTGGCTCAGGAGGGACAGCCGGGCGCTGCAGCGGCAGTGGGAGGAGCTGCCCCGGGGAGCCAGCCCCCCGCTGGCGGCGGAGCCGGGGACCCTCCGCGGGCGGGACGGCACCGCCCCCGCTGCCGCTCCTAACAAGGCTGGAAGGGTTCCACCTTTCCTGCGGGGGGGCGAGCCGGCCCGCGGGAACCAGCCTGACCGTAGATGGCTGTGGAAACATTCAAGCTCCCGGCCAGGCGCCGTGAGGCCAGGCACAGCCAGGGTGGGAAAACCTGGAGGGGGAGTGGCGTGGCCCACCAGGGAGTCTCGGCTTTTGTCCCTACACCAAGCACCAGACACCGCTGGGGTCGGGGAGAGACAGAGTGGAGTCCAGTCCACCAGTGCTGCCGTGATCCGGCTTGTGTGCATCACTCATCCAGGAGACCCAGTCAGGGTCACTGACTGCTGGGCTGGACAGCAGCCACACCAAACCCTGCTTAAAGCTGTCATGTAAAAAGCCTACAGTTTGATTCCCAGGCATCCCACGTGGAAATGCATCTGTCCTTCCTGGGACAGGAGCACAACTACAGGGAAGGCCTCTGCTTGATGCCTGCCTTGCAAAAAAATAAAATAAATAAATAATATTTTTTTTAAAGTCCGGAAAGAAACATGTACCAATCCACTGGGGTTAATTTGTTGGTCCAACAAAAGACATGAGAGACTGATGTCTTGACATGTGGACTTCAGGCTTAATATGAGGTCTGCTCCACCACTCTATACTATTTATTACTCCTCAGCCACTTCATCTCCCTTGCTGCTATTGAAGAAATAGCTTAGGCTTTCTCAAAGGAAAAAAATAATTAAAAAGCAGAATATATAAATGGAGAGCAGGATGCCCTGGAAAGAGCTCCTAGGTATGGGAGAAGACCTGTTTATGGGATAAACTCTAAATGGTAAAGATGACCTCCGGCCCTGACTGCTGGGCTGCAGCCACAGGGAGCACAGGTGGAACATTCACACAGGCAGCAGCCCAGCCTGAATGAGGTGGTGGCTAGGCTGTCCTGAGAGCCTCCCTCCCTTGGTCTCAAAGTGCCACTGTCTGCATTTCTCACATCCCTCTTTACTTGCTGTGTATCAAAGCTAATTTTATGAGAGGCTTGGAGGGAAGGCACAAGCAGGTAGTCATGGCTCAGAGAGTCAGAGCACTGCAGGGGAGCCCAGGGCTTGCACAGCTGGTTTGGAGCCTCCTCTGAGAGAAGAGATTAAAGGAAGCTGGGGAGAGCAGCTTACTTACTTTGCCTGCTGAGCAGCTGCCCCTGCTGTATGCTATTGGTGCTGCCCAGTGGCATCGTCCTCGCTTGTCTTACAGCACTGGACATACTGCTCCACAAGTGTCACCTTCCTCAAAGTGAAGCCACTGCAAATATAAAGGTATGAGGTTCTCTGCTGCTTTCCAAATAAGAAGCTTTCTGATACAAGAGGTAACTTTGCACTGCGCAGTTTGATTTCCAGTAGCTGTGCAGAGTTGCTCCCACTGTATAGAGAAGAAACAGCCAGTAAAATGAGTTAGTTAGGAGACAAGAATAATGAACACAAGATGATTTTCTGTACAAAGGCATGCATAACCCATAGCTGCTTCTATGCAACAGTTTTTGCTTGAAGAGCGCAGAAGCTTAACCTGTTCTGGAGAGACAGGCAGGCTGCCAACCACCCAGGTGCTCCTTGAACCCTCCAGAGAAGTGGGGTGAAGGGACTTCTTCAAGCAAAGCCCACAGCCATACCTCTTTGTACAATGGATAGCTTTAGGCTCCAGGAAGTGTATTTTGGGAAGGCAAGCTAATGGAGCAGTGACTTTAGGCTCAGCTTGTGGGTCCTGCTCCAATTCTGAGAAAAGTCTGAATTTGGACCCCAGCCTCACTGACTCAGTATCACATTCCCCACTCACTGCTGGACCACTGTGTGCTGAGAACAAGCTGACATGCCTGGAAGGCTCTTGGTATGTTTTTCAGCTGTACAAACTACTTTTCCAAAGGGAGTGAGCTCTTCCTCCACACCACACTGTGCTAAGCTGTGCCACCTCTGCTGCTGGTGGAGGCAGGTGGCTTGGCATTGTACAGAAGAAACTGAAAATCTCAGGTGTTTCTCCCAGGGCAGCATTAGGAGCACTGGATGATACTACAGGAGCCTTGATTAGCTTCCTGAAGACCACAGGTAAGAATCAACCAACTCCCTTCACACTTAGTTTTAGTCTAAAGCATTTTAGAGAATTCATGTCCTGATGATGCACTATGATGAGGGTGGGCCTTTCTAGAATCACATGGATCTGCATTTTCTTAGCTCTTTATGAACTATCTGTCATTGTGGCTCCATACCCAAGCATGGATTGTGAATATAGTTTGCAGTTTGATGACACTGTGACCCATCTAACTGTTGAAATAAACAATTGATGCTAAATGCATGAGGAGATGGAGAGGCCATGAGAGGTGCATTTAAAAGCCAAAACCAGGACTGAAGCATCTCCTGTCAGCATTTGGAGTACTGCTGGTGAGTTTTGATGGTAACTGTAACACAGAGAACTGCCACTTCCTTTATGAGGCATCTGGAAGTGAATTTAAAGCAGTTTTTGTCCATGTAAGTGTATATAAATGTATTTTTTCCCACAGCCCCTTTCACCTTACTCACATTTCTCAGCTGAGTCAAGTTCCTGCAGCAGTTGTGCTGCAGTGTGCTTTACACTGTGTCTGATGAGACTGTCTAGGTCAGGTTCCATATGTCTGCTTTTACATTTTTATGTCCCCACAGTTGTAAATACTTTTCTTCAATCATTAGTCTCTTTACAGTCATGTAGCTTCATGGTACTGTCTTACCCTCTGAAGCTGACGGTGTTGCACAGTATGAAACCCACTTGGAGGGGATCATGCAAGGTGACAGAGGGTTCATCTTCCAAGCTCATGGTGGGGCTGACTGTCCCTAGAGTTCGGCCTTTCTTACAACTGTCCTACTTGTTCTTTAAAATCTCCAGCGGTGGAAATTCAGCAGCTTCCTTTGGAGGCCTCCTCAAGTGCTTTGCTATCCTGACCTTTTGCAGATTCCCCAGTGGCCACGGCAAATGGTGTAATGTGTTACTTTTTGCAGTAAACTTTAATGTATTTGAGGAGTGGAACTGTGTCTCACTTAAATTTTTTCTTCCCTAGACTAAACAAAGCCTGCTTCTTCCAGTCTCCTCTCAAAGGTCAGGTTTTCTAGACCTTTGAGCCTTCTTGTTACTTCTCCTTTGGACTCTCTCCAGCTGATGTGTATCTGTCTTAAAAACTGGCACCCAGAGCCAGACACAGGACTCCATTCACAGCCTTATAAATGCTGAGGGGGACAGAAGGCTTGCTTCTCATGTTCTACAAATGACACTGCTTTGTGCACGCACTTCTGGACATGCATTTCCTGGGGAAAGGCCTGAAAGAGCTGCAACTCTGGCATTACCATCTGCCTGCACAGCATTCATACCTTGCCATGCCACTGCAATTGAACAGCATTCCCTGGCTGCTGACAAGACAGTCAGCAACAGATCCAGATCTGTTGATGTGTGTTCATATGTGTTTGCTCTGCATATAGAACTCCCATAGCCTCAACTCTCACACCATGCACTTCCCCACAAAGAATTAAAGACTGCAGTACATGCCTGGCCTGCTTGTATTGCATTTTGCATTATATCAAATTTCTACCATCCATCACCCTCCATGGTTTCCCCTACAGGATTATCCCAGACCTCCATCATTCATGGAGCAAAAATTATAAGCAAGTGAACTTCATGCATGATCGGGTCTTACACCAGCTCTCTGCAACCTGTCAGGGATGGAGGGGCAGTGTGGCCACAGCACTGAGCTCTCTGGCAATGCATTTCCGTGGCAGAATCCTGCAGATCTTTCCCCAGGAATGCTTCTTTTGTGCAAAACTGTCCCATGGATGGATGGATGGAGCCCGGGGTCTGCAGGACAGCTACAGACCACTGCAGGAGCATGCAAAATCTTGAGCAAGCACCCTCAAAGAGCTTTGCTCTAAACATATCTGAGTGCAGTTGTGGATTTGTTCGGGCAGGGATTGTTGACAACAACTGTGACCTACAGCTGCATGCCCTACCTATATTGGCTGTATTTGTGAGGGACCCAGTGCATCCCAGAGCAGTGATGGATGGCATAGCAATGATATTGCTGTCTGGTCAGTGTTAGACTCGCAGGTTAGTGGCAGAGCCATGTGGGAAAGAAGCCAGTGCAGTGTGTTGTTGCTGAAGTATGATGAGGCAGCTGCCTTGCTCAGAAGAAATGAAATGTTTGTTGGCTTTCTCTCTGGAAAGTGATTCCAAGCCATGGCCAGAAAGGGGTTCTGCTTGAAAACAGCCTGACGATACCACTGTACAAGTGATATACTTGAAGATGGGTGAGGGCTGTTTTTTTTTCCAAGCACTATACTACAAAATAGCAGACTTGCAATTATAGAGAACATCAAAGTGAATGGATTTTAAGTGAAGTTTTTAAGCTGGAGCTAAATAATGATACGTCTGAGAGCTCAGTGACTCTTGTATAAAAAAAGATTTTCTGTGAAAGCAAGGGTGGAGCCAGAAAGAGACTAATCCCTGTGCTTGCTTTTCTTCTACCATGTTGCAGCTGTTCCCTTTTCAGAAAAACTTCACAACATGTACCTCCAAAGCTTGTCATACTTGTTCCATGGTCAGTTTTCGTGCCTGGGAAGTGAGAGAAGTAACAAATTCTGCCTCTTGCATCTTTAAGCCACAGGCACATCATCAGGCAAGCTCTGCTCAGTCAGAGAGTGAGAACAAGAGACTCAAACCTAAGTCTCCCTCTTGGTGGCACGAGGAATGAGCCATCCTATATTTCATTTGCAGTCCCCATAAGTAAGCAGGTTCTCCTGTCTTCTTGCTACCATGTAGAAGGCACTGGTTGGCTTTGCCTTTCAGAGCTCTGCTTATGGAGGTGTGTAGCTTCTGCAGCAGCTGCTGCACTATGGCTTCCCCTGTGCCTCAGGGCAGCCCCTTCCTCTGCCTCCACCAGGAGAGATGACACTGAGCATGCCTGGATCAAGCCTTTGGTTTGTACAGGGATACACAAGTTGTCATGGATTTGAGCACTTATGGTGTCCAGTTTGAAGCGTGCTCTCTTCTACACTTTAATCCATTCCCTGTCTCTTGTAGGAACATGGAAAATGCTATCGTCTTAACTTCTCTGTTCCCTGAGTCTCCTTATTGTTTGGGCTGGACAGAGGTACCATGTCAGCACTGTGAAATGGAACGTCCTTTAAAGACTGACGCAGAGAACCAAAAGACTGAGGAAAAGAAGCCCACAAAGACCTGCCCCTCAGTAAAGGGCAACTTGGAGGCAAAACATGAAAATGAGAAGTACTTACCATGGGTGACTGAAGGTCTCTATGCCCGTATCATAGAATAAGGGTGGTAACCCCACTGAAGTGGTCATTTCACTGTACAATGTGTTTCATGGGCATCTAATGTGGTTCTGTCAGCGCCACTGGATGGTTTCACTTCTGCAGAACCAGCTCAGCAGCTGCCCAAGTTGCTTGGGTTCCATGATGCTTCTGTGCACTTCTGAGCAGCAAACACCCTTCCCTTCAGCGATAAAGTGAGGGAGAAAAGGGGGTGTTATATGGGCAGTGTTGGTCAAGTACTCCTTAAAGGATGAAAGTAGATAGGGGTACGTGATAACAGGACTATAGGACTAGAGGTGTAATTCCTGATTCTATTGTTGTTCAAGTGATGCTGTGAAAGCAAAGGGAACAATCTAGGGTATACTCTGCTAGAAAAGTAAAATCAGGATTTTTACAGGGGAAAAAAAAATCATTTTCATAAAATGACACACATCAAACAATATTAGCAAATATATATGAAGACTGCTCTATAAGTCACTTTGGCCTTAAAGCTCATGCTCTGAACAAGCATAGCTGACTTCAGCAGAAGGAGGAGATAATATCCCCTTCAGGTACTTGTGCAATCCCACAGTTTAGGGTGAAGGACTGGGGAGCCAATTTTGGAAGATCAGGTGATTGAGAAGGGAAGTAAAGAGAAAGAGGACTTAGGATGGTAGGGTCCTAGTAGGAGAGGAAACGCAACTTGGGTGAAGAGGCCTCGACAGAAAGAAGACATTTTGTACTTGGGAGCTTCATTTGGGCCTCTTTTTTCTTTTGTCCAAACACAGCATTTCTACCTTGGTTGTTCCTTTTTTTTGTCCTCACTTCCACCTACCCCTGGATGACCATGGCAATTATTCGATGATACTTCTTAAAAACACAAGTTCTAATCAATCCCTGGGCACAAGCCCCTTCCTCCCTAGACCCCATGAAGCATGGTATACCCCACTGAGCTCAACCAAATTAATGTCTGCATTTCCAAGGGCTTGAGTTCTTACTGGCAGCGTGTCCTGGATTGGCGACATAGAAATTATGAAAAAGAATTTAACTTGTTGAATTCTTTACTGTGACAGCCCAATTTGCAGTTCAAATTTAAGTGCCAAATCTCTGAGCAACAAAGTTTTTGTGCATCTGCAGAATATAAGTGCTGAAACTTGGCTGTGAGACTTCCCAAAACAAAAGTCAAGGGCCATTCCAATACAGCCTTGTTCATTGTTGTACAGTGACTGGGCTCACCTGCCCGGCCTCATTACAGAAGCTTATGGATGTTCTTGGCAAGAAAACAGATATGTCCCCAGGGAAGCTTGTGACCTGTAGCTAATATGCAAAGCACAAAGAGAATGAGCAGCAAACAGTAACCAGAAATACCCTAATGCCTTCGGGCTTCTTCCTCTTTTCATCTGTTGCAGGCTGAAGAAGTAGGATGTACGTCCAACCGTTCCCACGGTGACTCTGCCCCCTGCCCTGCAGAAAGCCCACTCTCCCTTCATTGGATCTTTACTGGAGACCCACTTGATCCAGCAAGATTGGAATAATGCCCATGGAAATCAGCAGCAATCTTGTACAGAGAAGAGAACTCTAGGAGTAATGAAAGGAAGTAAGGAAAACCAGAGTACTGCTGGGGTTACAGGCACCTCTCCCATCAGCAGCACCGGTCTCTGTAGCTCCTGTTGCTGCTGTGCTTCCCTCTCCCATTGCAAGCTCATCTCTTCCCCTTCGTGGTGCCAGTACAACTCTTTGCAAGAGCAAAGGCCAAGTGGATCCGGGAACTATCCCAAGTTTGGAAACAGTCTTTTTTCCTCCCCTCGCTATTGCTCGTAAGTTCACAAAACTCAGGCCAAGAACACTCACTTCCTTTTGTTAAGGAGTTTGTAAAAAGCTAATAGTTGGGATGGGCTTAGGAGTGAAAAATTAAGATACTTCCCAGAAATCCAAGAAAGAATTTTGAGAAGCGAGGATGATGAAGTTAGAAATACAAATGTCAGGGCCAATTAGGAGAGAGGCCCTAATACGCTAGAAACCTCACAGTAGTTCTTGATTTTATAACAGTTTGTTGTACTTATGTTGTATATTAAATTGTCTCATCCATCCTTTGCCCTGTGCAAGAAGAAATAGGTACATGAACGGGATATTGGCAACTAAAAACATTTTTCTATTTATGGTATCACCAGATCACTGGGTGTATTTTACACAGGTAAGAATAATAACTTTGTGAGTATGGGGATAGTTGCTTTGTGACTCAACTCCAATTAACCAAAGAGGCAGCATCTAGAAGATTCAGCCTCACAGAAACCCCCTGCATGTTTCAGGGCTTGGATCTCCATGGTGCTGAGCATTTCCTGGGAAATGCTGAAAATCCCCACTAAATAAAAGGCAGCTGAGACCTCTCACCACATTTGGGAAGGTCTGAAAAGTGGCTTTCAATAATGGGCTTTTAAAATATAAGGGCAGCGAAGCAAGTACGACCCCCTGCCTTAAAATACAAAGCCTAAAACTTCTCTCAAGGAATGTGTTTGTTAACCTCCTCCTTTTTTTTCCCCAGATCTCTACCTGTTCCCATATTCTTCTGGATTCCTCTGGTGGAAAGTGTCTTCATAAATAATAAAAACTAGTAGGTACAAAACTTTAAGCCATCTTCGTTTCTATCATGTGATCAGGCTGTAGCTGGTTCACAATTTCTGTTACTGGGCATTCATTGAATGGTTGTACGAAATAAAAACTGGCCCTTCCTCTTCAAAATTATGAATGTTACTGTACTTACATATTTAAATAATCTTTCTTCATCTTGAGTGATGCATGGTAGAGTGAATACAAGTCTCTGAACGGTGCAGAGCTGTTATAATTCTGATAATTATATTTGTGTTTTTCATGTCAGCAAGTGTACATAAGGAGGATCATATGACACATGAAGACAGAGTACAGCACAGAGTACCATTATACCATACATCTGTCCATTATATGGACAATTACTTATGCACAGTTATTTATGCCAAGAAGTGAAAGAACATATCCAATTTCATCTCCAATGTTTGTTAAGAAGCAGGAAAAAAAAAATCCCCTTTTTTGCAAGTGGAGCTCATTGGTGCAATTCAGAGCTAAATCCAGCTTGATGTGGAACATTTCAGCTCAATTCAACCTGGTGCTTTGCAGCATCTTTCTAGTTCATTCTCAGCTACGCCCTCTCCCACATTCCTGGGCCCCAAACTCTCTACTTCCTCTGTATTGGACAAATTGGGACACAAGCTCACTCTGCCCTGCACGGTCTTGTAGAACGGCGTTTTCTTGGGCTTCCTCTCACTTTTGTGAGAGATGCCATAGTGCTTCTCAGCGAGACTACCAGGGGATCAAACAATGCCGCTGTCCTTTTTTCCCCCTCCACTTGTTCAACTGACGGAAGCCCATGTCGAGCATCTGCGAGTTGGTACACTCCTTAACACGTTTTGTTTCCCTTCTAGGAAGCTGCTAGATGAGCCAAACGCACTTTAGTTTAGCGTTTTCCTGTCAAACAGGATATTTGTGGGCAGACAGCAGCAGGTGTGTCTGGGAGGCCCTGCCGCGGCACTGGATGCCCCACGGCTGCGCCTGCTGACTGCGGCTGTGAGGACTCTGGCTGCCAGTGCTGGCAATCCCAGCCTTGACCAGCGGTTACCAGTCAGGAACAGGATAACACAGCCCTTTCTTTTTGCATCCTAGGTGTGGGCACACCTGCATGACCCCACAAGGAAGCTGTGTTTTGAGCCGGGCAGCAAGACTGTGGGGCTGTGAGTGAGCACCCTCACTTCGGGGCTGGAAGGATGGGCCACCAGCTGTGCCAAACGAAAACATCCTCACAGTGAAAGGATTTGATACACCTGAAGTTGTATCAGGGAAAGGTTAGGTTGGATATTAGGAAAAGGCTCTTCACACAGAGGGTGTTGGGCACTGGAACAGGCTCCCCAGGGAAGTGGTCACAGCACTAACTCTGACAGAGTTCAAGAAGCGTCAATGCTCTCAGGCACAGGGTGTGACTCTTGCGGTGTCCTGTGCAGGGCCAGGAGTTGGACTCGATGATCCTTGTGGGTCTCTTCCAACTCAGAGTATTCTGTGATTCTGTGACAAAATGCCGCCCGGATCCGCTCGTGAGGAGCCCAGTATAGGCTCCCGGGCTCCCGCGCCCCATCCAGCCGCGGAGCCCTTGAAAGACCAATACCCCGAAAGCGGCGGCGAG
The DNA here is from genome assembly GCA_013399195.1 of Dicrurus megarhynchus. NCBI lineage: Eukaryota > Metazoa > Chordata > Aves > Passeriformes > Dicruridae > Dicrurus > Dicrurus megarhynchus. The sequence continues at coordinate 241,321 of VXAD01008119.1, forward strand.
CTTCCCGGCACGGCACGGCACGGCACGGCCCGGCACGAGCAAAGCGCACCCGCCCCCGGCGTCCGCCCCGCGCCGGGCAGGTGTCGGGCGGGGCCGCGAGCAGGGCGGGGCCGCCTCAAACGGCCTATCGCGGCACACGGATCTCGTGACGGACCCGCAGGACGACCAATGAGCGAGGGGCTCTCCCTCGATGGCCCGGGCTCGGCCGCGCGGATCGCGGCCAATGAGAGGCGCGGAGGCGGGCGGTGGGCGGGGCGTCCCGCCCCCGTGTGCTGCGCGCGGCCGAGGCGGAGAGGTGGGAGCGGGCGCCGCCGCCGCGCGCTCGGGCTGAG
>VXAD01008119.1:241790-336458 GCA_013399195.1 Dicrurus megarhynchus
TAACTGGCTTCTGGTTTGAATGGTGTGGTTTAGGGCAGGGCTTGCGCGGAGCTTATGTCCAAAAATGGTAACATTCGGCCCTTTTTAAACCGAAAGGATGGCGGTGGGGAGGGGAGCCCAGGAGGAGCTCCAGCTTCGCTGCTCGCTAGTTATATTTCTTTTCCCCTCCTCCTTTAAACCAAAAGCATCCTGTATTAGATCACTCAGGAATCCTAATCCCCAAAACATTTCCGTTTTAGTCACTCCATAAGACAACAGTAAAGCAGAATTTGGAACAGCAGTCATGCTGGCATGGCAGGGGCACTTCGGGGTGCAGCAGGCTCCCACTGGCTTCCCAGCCAGTCCCTCATTCTCTCTGGGTTCGTGTTTTGGATCGTGCCTTGCTCTCCCTGTACTGTGAGCAGGCAGAAGAACCCCAGACCTTTCGTGAGAGGGGGGATGATGCTGCTTTTTTATGCACAATGATATATTAACATATATAATGTAGCCCGAGGTGCGGGGCTTTCTGTAGGAAGCTGGGAACAACTGGGAAGGAGAGCACAGCAGTGTGAAGATGATTATTCCTCTTTAACCCTTCTCTTCGCCTCCTCCGCTTCCAGATCAAAGGTTTTCAGGTTTTCCTGTTCAGAGCTGTCTGAAATGGTGCCACTGAGAAGTTTTTCCCCAGGAGTCTGATGAGTTAATGGAAGGTGATAGCTATAGAGCTGCTGTCAGTGGTTTCCTTGCTCAGGGACTTGAGTCCTGAGAGTAGACAGCATGAGAGCTAAAGTATACAAACGAGGGCATTTACTGGAGAAAGAGTTGATAGTGTGCAAGGTTATATTTCAGCAAAGGAAAAAGGAGGAATGCAGCCTTGGTCTGGGCTGTGAGTGCTGGATGGCTTATCGGAAGTCAGAGCTCTATTCCTTTGAGGAGGGAAGTTTCTTCCTTTTCAGAAGATCTGCCTGGCTGCAATCTCTTTTTTCCAGTCCTATGCCTGTATCTGGCCAACACATCTAGAAACAGCTATTGGGGCCCAGAGCAAGATCGCCAGCCTTGCTGACAGGCTGTGAAGGGAAGTAATTGTCATGCTGTGGGGTTTTTTGCCTTTTATGGTACAGGGTGAGATAAAATATTTTATAAGTAGCAGGACACTGATTTGGTTGTCAGAAGCAGGAGTGGAACCTTTGGACTCAAAAGAAGTCTCAAACCTAAGGCTGTAGTACATGCTGTAAATATCATGCTCTTATAGTATTGCCTCCTTCCAGGAGATTTTAAGTTCCCTTGGTCCTATCACAAGAGGGTGACAGAGAGCTGCTCTGTTAACTTGGGTTACTTGTGCAGAGGACAGAAACCAAGAGGGAGTTTTAAGTAATGAATACATCTGTTTCAAAATAATCAAAGCCAACTTCTTGTGCTGGTCGACAGCTACCAGTTGAATTTGATGTGCTGGGAGTCACTCTCCAGCTTGCTGGACTGGAGGACTCCATATAGTTAAATGTCTGTCGCTGGTGGTGGGATCACTTAATTGTTTCTCTTCCTGCTGATGGACAGCTGAAACTGCTCCCTTCTGCAGTGGGTGCAAGCTCAAAGTTTCATGGTGACCCACCCCTCTGTGTCTGTAGTTAGGAAGATTAGATCTGGGAGTGATGGCTCTTCCCAGTTGCAGCCCATAAGGCTAATGTCCCCTCCAGGGGATTGGTGATCGGACCCCAGCCTGGACAGGCTATACAAATATTGAGGGACAGTCTTGTTCTTCTGGGGGTCTGAATGTGACCAAAAGCCCTGTTGGGGTCTTGGGGCTTGCTTCCCTCTAAGGTAGGGAGGTAACAGTATCTACCAAGCAAAGACCTGCGAACTGTGGTGTAGTAAAACTGTCAGTCCTTCTTCCCTGTGAAATGAAATCACTGCAGTAATTAAAGTTAAATGTTCAGTACAGTACGTGTTAGTTAATAGCTTACTGAGATGAAGAGGAGAGATTCATGCCTACCAAATATTCCTGTAGATTCTTTTCAGGCTCAGTCTTGTTGACTCACGTTTTAGGTTTTTCTTCACCTCAGTCTGATTTAAGTACTACTGAATTATTGTCTTTATTATTTATAACACTGAGGCCAGCTGGTGAGGCAGACTTGAAACTTTGTTTCTTGGGCCCTCTCTGGGAGCAAGGACAGCATGTCTAAAGTGGTAGCATGGCCAGTAATGCCGCGAGCAAATATCTGTGCAAGAAGTGTCCATGTCTTGCCGGCTGTTTCCAACCCAGCCCCTCGTGTCCTGGCTCAGTAAGGCTCTGTAGGCTGTGGATAGCTGTGCCTCATTGCTGTCCTGCCAGGCTTTGTACAGCTGGGACTAATTGAGGCTTGGGAAGCGAGCAGTGTAGTAATGTTACTCAAATATGAATTAAGTCCAGCTCCCCTTCACCTGGCTGCATGGGCTCAGCAGAACTCACGGCAGATGTCAGAAGTGGGAAGATCTGCTGAATTTTAATAACAGCCTCTACAGGAGCATTATAAGGACAAGTTTGCTGAGCTTTTGGGAACTGGTTTGCAGATTTCCTACCTGTGCTGAGACAGATATTACAACCTTTGCTGTCTGGGATGGTGCTTTGAAATGGGTGAATAGGCAAACTGCAGAATGAATTTCATATGTGGAGGGTGAAAGCTGGATAAAGTGACAGTTCCTGGGAGGAAAGCAGCTTTCCTTGTGAAGCCAATTTTTCACGTCTATCCGAAGTGACTCTCTAAGAGGTTTTAAGGAGCTCGTCACAGCACTGCTATTCTTAAGCAGCAAAAAAAAATACAGTGCAGAACAAATTCAGCTACTTTTTACCTGATATAAGCCTCTGCATAGTCTTTTGTGCAGGAGCAGGGGGTCTCTTCTGGAGATTAAAATACTTTCTCCTTTGAAGTACATCTCAGTAGTTTGAACTGTTGAACTCCTCTCAGCAGTTTCTTCTAATAGCCTTTTTTTTCCTCTGCCTTCTCTTCTTTCCTGTCTGGAGTAAAGCCTCAAAGTAGCACTAGCCAAGGCATAACAAGATTGATCTTGCTGTTTCCCAGATTTACAAAGCAAAACTTGCTGAAAGCCGTTGCAATGGACTCTCTTAGGTGTGGATATAGACAAGCTTGTCATGTAAAAAGTACACGTGGTCTTTAGTGGCCAAGAGATTGTCACTTGTGCCCACAAGGACATTTCTGTCTCCTGATGACATGTTACCAGCTGCAGCATTCAAACTTTTCCTGACAGGCTGCTGTCTGAAGGAGCTGGATTTGGTGTGAGGGACTAGGTGAGCCACTTGGTGCTCAGCATGCCTGGCTCGTCTTCACAGATGAGGTGAGGGGTAATCGTGAGAAGGACAATCTCTGGCCACTGTATCCTGAGTGTTGGGAATAACGCCTGGCTTTGTTTGGGGGTGCTGGTAGGGGTCAGCCTTCAGGTCCTGCATATAGCAGGCTCTCATGTGGGCCATTCTCGTTTAATGAGCTCATTGCTCAAGGTACACCTCATTCAGGTTTATTTTAAAATCTGGCCTGAAGCAACTTGTCTCAACTGTAGAGCTGGCAGAGAAACTTTAAATGCCAAATTGTTTTTTGACCTTACAGCTGCTTTTTTGACAATAGGAGTAGGAAGCAGTGTTCATTTGCAGTATGTAGAAGACAGCCATATGCAACTTCAGTGCTCTAAGGAATGATAGTAATGCTTGTCTTTATTTTTAAAAAATCAAATTGATAGAATTAATGTGCCTTGTGCTTGATCCACTGCTGCTCTGCCTTGCCACGTTGGCATCCCTGTGACAATGTGGTGGTAAATGATATCTCTGGCTTAGAGAACTGCACGGGTCAGATTTACGGTGCTGCAGAAGCAGTGATAACACAGACTTTGGGAGCACCTTTTCTGCACCAGAGAAGTGCTTACTAAGTACAGTTGTTCATGAACTTACGGAAATTTCCTGTTAGAAACCCAAATCTCCTACACAAGTCTCCTGAAAGCCTTCTCACTACTCTGTGCCATGCGCTGTGCGTAAAGATACACATAAATACAAGGGTGATCCCATCACCTAAGAAGCCGTGGGTCTCCTGGCCCTACTGTGTCTGCATCCAGCGGGCCTTACTGCCCTTCTGATTTGAATTTTGCTATGCTAATCACCTCTCTGAGGTGGGGTTATTAATGATAGAAAGTACCCATCAAACAGGGCTGTCATGGAAACACCCCACCTCCAAGCCTGCTGGTAAGCATGCTCCAGTCAGGTGGTATGAGTGTCTGTTCTCTCTGACAAAATGTAAAAGCCACAATCATAGCTTCCTTTTCACTTGAATTGAGTGTCCTCTTGTCTGGATAGGGTCTATTTTGAGAAAGGTATCTAGACTTCCAGAAAGCCACCATTGTGGTTGGTAGCTGCTGTGGACCCACAAAAAGATGTGGTACCACTGCTAAACTGAAGTTTGCTAAAATTTCTTTCAGTGCCTTCTTAGATTCATGAGGTAAATAAATGTGCATTGTTGATGAATGCCCTGCACTGGGTTGCTTTGCTCCTGCTGTGACACTGCATGGTACTCTGTGTGGGCCATAGCAAGGGATGGTCCTTGCATGGTCTTTGCGGTGTAGGTGTGGCACAGGGAAGGTGGCCCTGATGCACCCGAGTATCCTGTGTGCCTTGTTTTGCACTGACCAGTATTGATACAGAAGCACAATGGTGAAATTTGTAAGGCTGCTTGCTCAGCTACTCTTTTGCAGTCAAACAGGCAGGCAATATAGGTCACCAGATATCTCCTATCTTTCAGATCAAGCTTTTGTTTAACATAGGTAGCTTGTTGCCAGATACTTGCTTTTCAAAACGTTAAACTCAAAAGTTGCTGTAGGGAGCTCTGGAAATATCTGGCTTTGTAGATCAGTTATTTGTCCTTGAGTGTGGGAGCTGCCTCATACTTTCTGTGGTCAGGTTTTGTCAGGATGTGCGTGTTTGTTTTTTTTAACAAGAACATTATTATTCATTATAACCTCATGGTGGATGATGAATGAGGCATGTGCGTTTTGCTGTGACTTACCCTCCTATTCAGAATCCGGTGTAAGGGGGGAGTCTAAGGAAGAAGCAGGCATGGGTTAAAAAGGAGACTGCAGGATTCTTTCAGGGGAATTCTATAACAGATCCCAAGGATCAGTTTATGAGAACATGGTACTCACCAATCTGTACTGAACTTTTCCTTCCAGTCCTCTAGGGAAGGGTGAAACACCTCAGAGGCATCCAGCTACCAGCTCAGTGATGTAAAGTATGTGTGTCTGGGGAATTTCTTGATGACTGCTTCAGGCAACCAGTTTAAATTCTTGTGCATGTGATTTAGTAATGACATTTTTTCAGTGCAGTAAGTGAAAAGGCTAGAGAGGATAACATTGTTTCCTGCCCTGACCGCTTGCAGTGCTCATAGCTTGGGGCATGTGGCATGCTCCTTAGGGCATCCTTAAGTAGAAGCTGTTTGGAAACCACTTTTATTGTGTGTTGGGTGAGAACTTGTCCCCTCGGAAGCATGTGCTTTTGTATGAGGTGGTGTTGTCTGTGTATAATTCAAGTATAACTGGGTGGTAACTGAGAATGTGGGACAGTAAACCTGTTCAGTAAAAGTGTTCATGAACACTGGAATCACATTTTTAGAAGCTGTGCATGTTACAGTGGTGACCCAGTGGATGGTACCGGTTCCTCCTACCCTTGAAGTCTCAGCTGCTCTTGCTGTAGGCACTTTGCTCTTCTCATGTGTGCTGTGTGAGAGGTGCAGCTCTCAGGCATTGTCAAGTGGAGGAGGAGCAGGGTTCAGGTGGCCTCCCCAGCCAGGTTGTGAGCCTGTGTGCTTTTCTGTGGCGACTCATTGGAATCCACTAAAAGCATTGTGCCACTAAGGTTGGCACAAGCAGCAGTGACAGAGATGGTGAAAACTTGCACGGCTGTGCTGGTGAAGGACTGAGAGCATTTTCCATCTGGCTGGGGATTATCACTGTTGTGCCTGACACTCAGGCTGTTCTCTGGGGTGCGGTTACACTATCAGAGAATGGCTGTGCTCTTTCTGACAATGAGGTGCAGAAAGCAGTCAATGTAGAAAAGAGGCTGGAGAACTGTCTGGGGAAAATATCAGGAAGCTGCAAAAATACAACATACAATGGACTGGTCTCACTTTAATGTGTTGTGTCTGCCCCAGGGGCTTGCTGGATGTATTGCTGTGATTTTGAGGTATTTTGTACAGTCTAAGAAATTGCGTTTGAGGAGTTTGGAAGGCGGTGCAACAGTTTGCTCTTCTTCTGTGTGAGAATATAAAACTGATTTCTTGCCATGTGTCACTGTTGGAAGCATGATGGTTGTCATAAGAAATGTGCTTAGCATGACTTCTACAAATCTTCTGTAGCAATATAAAACCCTCTCATCCCATCAAAGCAATATGTGAACTGTGCCTGAAGGGGGAAAAAGCAGGTGTAATATGCTTCACAACTGCCAGGGTGGGAAAAACATAACCTCAGCAAGAAAGGCAGTCACCTTTTCTTCACAGAGGCATAAGATTTGCTCTAACTCTGGGATTTTGGGGCTGAAGCATGTTACTCAGAGATTGAATCTGTGGGGATGAGTTGCTGAAGAGCGGTGAGAGAGACTTGTCAGCAGCAGTGCTGTCTGTCTGGTGTTAGTCATGCCAGAGAAACCTTCTATTGAAGTCTGTAGAACCACCCACCTCTTCTTTTGGACCCTGGTGCGTGAGAGTGACATACAGGTTCCCAAGAGTCACTCAGATCCCTGAGAGAGAACTGGGGACTTCCTGGGCCAATCCAAAAAATGCTTAGGTGAACAAAAGCACTAGCATTAATATGATTAATTTAAAAAAACTTCCTGTTCCTGTCCTGCCATTGCCTTCCCTGCTCTCATTCCCCTGCTGTATGAGAGCAGAACTTGGTATGTTTGTGGTGTGGCCTGGTGCCAGTTTAACCTCTTGCTTCCCTATTAGGCAGTAAAGCAGAACCATTTTTTCCCCATGCTGATTTCCTGTCATTGTGTCTCGGCCATTCAGCTGGCAGTCAGTGTATCTTACTGGTAAGGGCTTGATCAGGCCTTTTTTGAAAGCCAACTCTCATACGTACTGCAGCATGCTGTCCTCATGCTTTTACCTGCGGTTGGCCTCTCTTACTCTGCTTCCAAATCCATGGCTGCTTTGAAGCACTACAACGTGAATGAGACTCTGCAGAGACATTCTCAACCCTCAGTGTTCTGAAACAGCTCCCATTGGCAGGGCTGGGGTATGCGTGCATAAGCAGGGGATTTTGGTCTTTCATCCAGATGAGTCTTTGATTTGTCATTCTATCTGTGTAGACTGGAAATGTGTTCAACCCTGTGGGGTGAGAAATGACAGCAAACCTGTCATTTTTCTACTGTATTAGAGCCAAGATAGGAAATGTTGGCAAGTGAAAAGACCGCATCTTGGCTATACTCACTACAGGGAACACCACTGTTGTGTGTCTCCATATCACCTGTCTGTCAGTCAGATGGGGAGTGGTTTCAAGTAGGTCTCTGAATACGAGCAACCCAGGGCTTACTGGGAGCACCAGGGTGGATAGTCAATAGGCATCTGAGGCTGCAGGACAGACTTCTTAAGCAGCAACTTTTTCCACATCCTCCTAGATAGCTTATGTATGTGGTCAATGTGAAGGCAGGGATGACTTGATGGATCAGCTGATTGCTTCTTTGGCAGTCTACTTGACTTGGCAGTGGTCGTGCACTGCTGCAGTGTAGGGCTTGCCCTTCAGGACTGGTGGGCAATGAGGGACATGTGTCCTGTGCATGGCCCTCATTTTTCAGAGGGACCCATGTGAAATCTTGTATGTGTCGCATAGCACTGCATGGATGGGCAACTGGTTTGCTCTGCTCCTTCCATGAGCACAGTGCTGGATGGCTGGAGAAATTTCACACAGAATACTGATGTTTCCTTTTATAATGCTGAGGATGACTCTTATGTCCTACAGAGGTGCTGAACCAAGGCCAATTGGCAGTGGAGGAAGGACTTCTGCGTTCCATGTCCTCTGGATCAGGCAGCCAGGGCACTTTCTACTCCTCACTGCAGCATATGATGCTAAGCATTTGAACTTCACTGCTGCTGTAAATGGAAGTTGTGCTCTTACATCTTCACTGCAGGAGCTAGCCCATAAAGGCCTCTGAGAGATGAGAGAGAGTGAGAGAACCATGTATGGTCTCTGCATCCCAGCTGAGTGCTCTTTTCTTCATCATGGAAAATGATGTGTACGTCCTAGAGCCCTGTTTCCTGGCCAGATTCCGTGCCTCTACAGCAGCCAAGTTTCTTTTGCTACCCAACTACTTACTTACCTGTAACCCCCCTCACTTTATTTAAATCTACCCTTCAGTACATGGTAAGTTAGTTCTGCTACTTAAATGTATTATCCCCAAGAAAACTGTAAAATTTGACTCCATGGGTGAAAAAAAAGCAAGCTAATTTCTTAACTGCTAAACAATGCCGAAAAAAGGAGGCCATTTTAAGCTGTTTAGACCATATCTATGCCAGGCTTTATCTCAACAGAAAATACTTAATTTCCTGAGGAAAACTTTGCAGCCAGAATCAGTTCCACATTTTTAGGCATATGTGTGCTTCCGGGTGAGTTTCCTACATGTCTTACCTGGTTTGGGAGATACGGACATCTCCCACTTAGGAAGTAGGGGAGAGCAGTAGCCCAGATGCAGGCGTGTGGTGGTAAGAGGAGTGTGGGGGTATCAAGCCTCTGCCTTCCCTCTAGCCCTGCTTGTGGTGTTGCTGTACAAGAGGAGCATCTCCAGAGGAAGCGTTGGCCTTGTTCCGCACACAAAGCGAGAGGACCTGTGCTTCGTCAGTGCTTGCTCACCAGGCACCCTTTGGCAGTGGCCCTTGCAAGCGGCTGCGCTGTGCAGCGAAGGCTGGCTGGGGGCAGCGGGGGAGTGCAGTCATGAACACCAATGTTTCAGTCTGTTTTAAAATGGTCAGCATGTGGAAACTTGCTGTTTCCCAAGGGTTTTGTTGGGCCGTTGGGGAATTCTGGCCAGAGATGAGACTATTTCCAGCTGTGGTGAGCCAAGTGTGAACTCACTCTGGGCAAGATGCCCAGATCCACTGGGTTTTCTCTTGCCAGAAATCCTCGCCCTCCAGCCAGCGATGCCAAGCTCGGTTTCTGCCAGTCCTCAGCTGAAGACCTCTGAAGGGAAAAGAGAACAAGGAGGCCAAGCAGAGCAAGATACTGCTGAGGGGGGCAAGGGGAATAACTGAAGAGCTTGTGCAGGGGGTACAATGGTGGTGGTCACCAGTGAGGGCTGGCTGTTGTGGGTGAGGGCTAGCAAGAGGTGTAGAGACCTGCTTTTCCTAGGGTGAGGAGACATGTAAAAGTGGCTGGTGGTGGTGCAAGGGATTGGCTTTTCTTGGCTAGGCAGAGCTACCTGACCCACAGGGCCATGGCATACTGCTGGCACTACCATCAGGGTAGTCACCTGTGAATGAGTATTGTTGCCTTCACTGTGGTTTCAACACACTGGGGATTTCTTCTGTAAAGTAGGATATTGCTTTCCTCTTTTGTGGAAGATGCCCTTCAAGTTGGAGAGGCTGTGTGTCTGATAATCATGCCTTCCTCATACATGGGAATCTTCTTGCCTTTCTCGGAAAAGGCATGGCCACAAAAAACTTCATCTTCCAGAGCTGGCAGTCCTTCTTGTTGCAGTCTCTCCATTGGGATAGGACTTCTTGCAGGGATCCATTGGTCCAGTTGCTTTTCTGCAGACTGCTCTGTAGTCAGACTGTGAAAAAGTGAGGTGTATGTGTCAGGTGTGGAGGGAGCCTCCCTTCCCATTACTTGTATGGATTTCTGGTCCTCCCAGTGCTGGCAACAATTGCTAGTGAAAGGAAATTTCTGCTCTTTTTGGTGAGTGACTTTGGCTTTTGGTAGTGTGGGTGGTTGCAATCAGCTGTTTGGTACCAGCGAGCAGGTCTCTGTTAAGACTTTCCAAAAGGCCTGTATTCACGGCTTGCATGCTGAAACAAAGCATCTCAGGCATGATACCATGTCAGTAACTTAGCATGCACACACCTGCCTGCTCCATGTCTTTTGGGTCCAGTCGTGGAGAGGTTTTGGAGCTGACGGGATCAGCGCATTAACAGAAGACCTTCTGTTCCTGCAAACACACCTCCTCCAACACTGATAATTTTCATGTGCCAACATATCATTTAGTGACACATTACACCTTGCTGTTGCAGCATGTTGCAAATAGTCTGACCCAGCCAGCTACTAACAGCCTCCTACAGGGTGAACTGCTGAAATCTGTTTCTATCCTAAACCCAAAGGAGTATTTCCCTCCCCCTCCTATAATGGCTTGTTTCTTTAAAGCTCTTAACTGGCCATAATCCAATCATTACTACTGTAATTAGTGAACTGCTTACAGTAACTAAAGCACTTGAAGCGGAATATCCTCTGATGGCAGAGCTTGGAACAACTTCTGCCTGCAGTCCTGTGAGAGGTAGTTACTGCTGATGGCTCAGGGTGGGTACAGGGGACAGGGCAAGCCTGGCACAGCTGCCACACTGCCTCTTGTGCCAAGCCCCAGCTGGCACCATGTGGCCTTTCCACAGCAGGGTGATGCCTCAGAGCCCCATGGATGTGAGCTGCTGTGCCTAGCTTAGGGTGGTGATCTGTCAGAAAGGAGCTTTCTTTTTGCAAGCTGTGGCAGAAGACAGCAGCTTTGGGTGGAACTTTCAGTGCAGCTGGTGGCATTGGAGGTGTGATGTGTTAGTACTTAATGTTTGGTTTATAAAGGGTAGAAAATCACTATCGCAGCAGACTCAATGTCGTCTTGCTGTCAGGGTACTCTCTTGTCCCAATGTGTGGTGCCTGTGCTGTCCTTCCACCTGTCAAATCACTAACTTCACAGGCAAGGCCAAGGGACTTTAGCTTCTGGCCCTGCACATTCGTTCCTGCAGGACTTGGGGTTTCCAGGCAGACGCATCCCTCGATGCGTCTTCAGCCACTTTTCCTCTTGGGAGCAACGAGACAGCTTTCCTGAGGGCTTTACCTGCTCTCCCCTCTATACTCTGACAGGAGGGCAGTACCAGCATGCTTGTCTCTGGCCTTTGTTCTGTTTCCTCATGTTTACCTCCTGAGATGAAGCCTGTTGTAACTTGAGCTCTTCCTTCTTGGGGAGGAGGAGGGCCATGGTGAGGATCAAGTGTGGGCAGCTTTTGAAATGGAGGGCCCTGCTGGAGAGGTGGAGTGAGGGTGGGTGAGTACATGCAAGTACAGCAAGCAAAGGCTGTGCAATGGTAAAATACCTTGTGTCCCAGCTGCTAGCCATGACTTGGCAGGCATGCTGTACTTGACAGCTGAGGAGGGTATTTGTTGGCAATATTTGGCCTGTGATGGGGTCAGAAAAATGAAAAGTTGTTCTGGCCTAAGGAGGAGGTTTTTATAAAAAACACAAAACAACATCAACAAAACCCAAACCAACCAAACATGACTACTACCACCACCCTCAAACCCCCCCACAAAAACCATCCACCCAGAACCCACTCCCCTAGGACGGTTTTCATTTTGCTCTTGAGCAATTAATGTGCAGTGTCTCCAGGCTTTATTGCTGTGTGGTGCTGGGCATTAGAGGAAGGTCTGCACCATGGCCCCTGGCATGTGAAATGGAGAAGAACAGCCTTTGATGAGAATGAATTTCTTCCATGTGCTCTGGATTTAGCCTAGGAGGGAAGAGATGTTCTCACCCCTTTGGACCCTGTGCATATTGTCAGCCTCCACCCCTGCTGTCTGTATACTTAACTTGTCCTAGAGCTGTGTGAAAGGTTGAAAATGTACTTGTTGCCATATAGGTCAGAGTGGTCAGTAAGGTGGGGAGGAAGTCCTGAAGTGCCAGTGGCCAGAGATCTGTGTGGTGGGCACCATGATGTTCTGAGATCTCTGCCTGCTGGCCTGAGCAGAGTCTGCCTGTTGCCTTGCCCTCTGCCTTTGCAACTTCCTGATTCTTCCTGCATTCTCTTGCTGGGCTTGTATCCTGCAGGGAATTGGGGAAAGGGACCCTATTTCTGCTGTGTTTGTACACCTCCCTGCACCACAGAACTCTGAGTGTGGTTCCCACATGATGCAAGGTGACAAGTGCTGCAAAGATGGTAACTGATTTTAAATGGATCTTGGTTTTTGTTGCTTTTACATGTTACCTTAAGACCACTTGTGCTGATCTCAGTACATCTTGTTTGTGATACTTGCATGTAATAGACTTGAATCAAAGAAGTGATTTGCAATTCCACATTCTTTTGCACTGCCACCATGTGTTTGACTTGGTGTTGGTTTTAGGTGCTGGTGCAGCCACTGTCAGCACACCCTGATTGAGTGCTCCCAAGTATCTCTTCAGGACCAAGTCTAGTGATGGACCACTTCAAAGTGGTTCTTCGGTATTTCTGTAATGTTTAGCTTCAGATGTTTGCTTTCAGTATGTCGCTACAAACTTGAAATTATAGATAACCCTTTCTCCACACTCTTTCAACTCTGTGAGTGTAGTACAGAAATATTTGGTAGTGTGTTTCTGATGTGGGTTTAACCAGAGAATAAAATCACAGCATACTACTTTTTGTTAAATTTTTCTTTGAGTTTAAAGCAATCTTATAGTACTCCTTGATATATTTTTCTACCTATAAATCCCTATCCCAAATTCTACCTCCTCGTCTTCTTCCTTTCTTTTCTTGCCTCACCTTCGTTAACAGGTGCTGGGAAGGGAAATGTGTTCCCATCTTATTCTGCCATTGTGTTCAGTGATCTCATATGCTTTGGATTGAAGATTGCTGTTCTGCTTAGGTGAGTTGCTGGCTTTCACGGTCTGATACATTAACAAAGTGATCTGCTGCTGGAAAGAGCTTTTGAAACTTTTTGTTAGTAAGATTTTAATAATTACCTTCATCTCTTTAATGTAGAGACTGTTTTGGTGGTGTCACTGTCCTTCAGAGGACACCTTCAGTTGGAAACCCCCCCCCCCCACTGGGAGTGGGCTCCAGCAGCCCCTGAGCAAGCATTGCTCTGCTTCTGAATGGGGCAGCAGCAGGGAGGCTTGAGGTAGAGGAGTGTTTGTACTGGGCACAGTCAGGCTGTGGGAATTGAAGGTGTGTATGCAGGGTGCAGAGCCCATCCAAAGAAGCAGCCCTCTAGGCAAAGAGCAAAGTTCTTCATCAGTGCTGGAGCAGCGTACACAAGTACACGGAGGTGTCCTTTGGGTAAGCGTGCCTCTGGGAATGAGTATTGTCCTCATGCTGTCGCAAAGAGTGAGGCAGCTGCAAAGCTCACTCGGGTTTCTGTACCACTCTGACCTTCCTGTGTGGTGCATTGGTAGATCATGTTCTCCTATGACCACTTCTCATGTGAACCCTTAAAACAGTTTTCTAAGGGTGCTTATTTGTCATGAAGCTACAGTGCCCAGAACAACCACCACCCTTCCGATCTTAGTAGAAGGAAATAGAATACAAATATTTACCTAGATATGCTTGTTTCTGTCAGGCTAACTGGGATTTAATTTACCCCCCATTTGCTGCTTGCTTTGCTTTCCCGGGAAGATACTAGTGGGCAAAATATTTCACATATGTATATTGGGGATAATGCACTCCAGAGCTCTTAATGTAGTTTATATAGTGCTTATCTGCTTTTTGGCTTGTAAACTTTGCTACTTCTGCAGCCTTACAAAAAGGGTGAATAAATGTATTGTGCAACTGCTGTCTGTAAAGTGAATTCCAGAGAGTTTGCCAGAGGGTGACATAAAGTATATTCAAATTTACAGTCCCTGATGATTGCAAATACCCGCCAAAATCTTGTTTCGCACCTAATTTATTTAACTTTGGCATATGCAAGTGCTGAATGTTCTCCCTTCATCCATTTACTTGGGACAAGACTCACTCCAGATGCAGTTTCCCAGTCTTTAGTCCAGTCTGACTGTGCTTGTCTGTCACTTTTTCTCAGTTGGACGCACTCTTGATCAGTACCTGCATGTGCTATGGAAAAGTGAGTTCTCAGCCAGATCAGAGTTGATCGCTACTGAGCCTAAGGTTAAGAGAAGGAGGAGGTAGCAGGGTGGGGGAAGTGAAGGGTAAGTTCAGAGTGGGACTGCCCACTTTAATGGCAGCTTGTCAATAACGTGGTCAGTGTCAGCCATTAAACCAGTCCCTTTGGAGCTGCAGCAAATGGAGAGGGGACCTGGCTCCTGGCAGCCAAAGGAGCTGGAGGTTTGTGCTTTGTTCCAGGCTTCTGAGTACCTTTGCTATGTTGGAAAGCAAAGTGATGCTTTCCCACTTTATTTAAGCCCTGCCCAAATTCCTTGAATTTTTGCACCTTGGACCAGGTGATAGTTCTAGTTTGCATGTAAAAAGAATAAAGTGTCCGCCAACTCTCCATAGGTAGGAATGCAGCTTAGAAGCTGCCCGGATATCTGAGATTGAGGAACGGTTTTGAAGTGGGGAATGGAAATCTGCCTGACACAAGTAAGTCACGTTGGAAGCAGTGAGACTGTGCTTACTGCTTGACACAGTAACTGGGCTGAACTAGCTGTGGCTGCCTGAGAAATAGCTGGTTTTTGCCTTCCTTGCAAGGCACAGCCTCTGCATTGCTCCCACATTTACTACTTGTGGACATGAACTGTGAGCCAGATGAAAAATCTTAATAGGTGTTAGAATTAATTTACCAAAACAGTAAGAGGAAGAAGAGTTGAACCTAGATAGCTCTTCACAGTGAAGGAGCAGCAAGAGAATGGGAAAGAGCTGGAGAGAGTCTAAGAAAAAACCAATCTTGACTGTTTTTGCTGCAGAAATAAATACCAGCACATCTGTGTTCTGAACATCACTTGCCTGGTTCCCCAAGCACTGGCCCCGCACTGGGATTTGGCATCTGTCTCAGTTTCAAGTCCAGTGCAGTCTCCTGCCTTCTGGAAGCGAGTGCTTGATGGCTGGTCAAAGAACTGCTGCACAGCAGCTGCTGAGCTGCAAAAGAAACTGCTGCTGTTGCCTATGCAGGAACATTAACTGCCTCCTCTTAGGCCCTGCAGAGATTGCCAGAGCTCAGTGCAGCTCACATGAACCCAGTTGCTGAACCTTTGAGGCAGCAAAGCTGCTCAGCAAGTGCAGTCTTCGGCCCTCCAAGTCTGAAAGCTCAAAACTGGAAGAGTTTGCCATGCTGCTTTGTAGAATACCAGACTTCTTCCATGAACAGGTACCAGTACCTGATCCCCCATCTTTAAAGAGGGGCCAGGCTGCTGTAGAGAGCTTGGGGAACACAGGGTTATACTGTGGGTTGGCCCCTCATGCCTGGGAGCTGGTGCTTCCCCTTTTGGGTTAATACAACAGGGCCTATTGCTGCTACAGTGGGAATTCCCTGTCAGGAGGGAGATGCTTTGCTGTAGTGGCTCCACTGATGGGTGCCTGGCTCTTAATCCCCTATCCAGTGCATAGTGCTCTGATCTGATCTGCTTTTGCTACCCTGTCACTGTTCATATGAACATCTATTGCTCTGCTAACTGTTGCTTCAAATGTGTTTCTAAGTCAGCAGCATGAACATTTCAGGGTTCTGTGCTGTTTTCCTGGGTAGACCACAGCCTACAGCAGTCCTAAATACAGAGAAACCACACATAGAGCTGGATATAGGCTCTAAATTATCAGGGTTAGGTTCTTAAGCATCAGGAAATCAGGAAAAAAACAGTGCTAGAGTAGCCTGCTAAGCAATGCAAACGACTTAGCAGTTTTGGCAGCTGAGAAGGGAAGAAATAAATTCTAATTCACTTAACAATACCTTACCTGTGTGCAGAAATGAGCTGGCTGGCTCATGGCATGGGAGGCTGTCTAATGTGGAAATGACTAACTTCCTCTGGCAGTACCAGTACGCTGCATAGGATGTAGGAGGTAGGATGTGAAGAGGTCCTGGGCTACTAATAAGTGTAGCTAGGCTTGTTAAGTATCAAGTTGAATTTAATCTGTGAAAACTCTACTTTCTTAGTTGTATTGTCCGATTTCTGCAGGAAGAAAATATTTCTCTTACAAGCACAATGCTCTGTGGCCATCTGACTGCATAAGAGGAAGTAAGACTTGCAAAGGTTAGATCCTGTGTGCCTTGATAATAGGATATATGATCCCATGGAAGGGAAGAGAATCCCACGGGAGAGGAGGACTGAAATTCTTTACTTACTGTCTTCCAGCCTGCTGGTTCAGGTCACTTTCTCTTGCCGGCCTGCGGTGGGTGCTGGTGTAGGGCTGTGTGGTCATAGCTGTGTGACGTGTGGCAGCAGCTGGAGCGGGAGCACAGCGAGCGATGCCCTGTGCTGGATGCTTGTGCAGCAGCCGCGGTGTCCCTGGGTGATGGCCAGCACCTACTGGAGTGTGTAACAATCGCGTGATTGCTTGCTGAGGAAAGGGTTGGGACAGCTATGCCCTTGCCCTTCAAGCCCACCCACTGTTTATTCAGCATGTTGGGAGTGGGATTATTTCTTCCTGGCCCACAGACAAGATCAGCTTGAGACTCTCACTGCAGCATCTTAACTACCCATTCCCTTTTCCCTGGGAAGCTGCATGTAGTATTGCCCAGTCGTGTGCTTGGGTCAGAGCAGGGGAGATCACCAAACAGCAGACTTCCAGGGGGCTGGTTATGGTCGAAATTGCATACACCCTTCTGCAACCTTCTGTTGTGTGGATGTGGCTCTTCAGAGGAGACAGCAGCAAGCACCAAGCTGAGGACAAAAGGCCAGTAGGTATTTGGAGACTGTTTTGCTGTTCTCACTGCAGCTTTGTGCTAATGTGCAGGAAGCCAGCAGGAAGAGGGTTAAGCCCGCATATCACATGGCACAATTCTGTTTACTACATATTTCTCATAATCGGGACTGGCATCCAAATCCAGATGATTAGCACTTAACCGGAGACCCTGAAACAATGTGTTTCATGTTTGTATTCCTCTGGAGCTACGCAGTCTGCCATCATTTCTCTTGCAGAGACATGGTTCTTCCTGCAGCCTTCAAACGGAGCTATGGGGAGAGAAGAAAATGAACAGTTTTATGACGAAGACTGGGTTGGACTGAACTGCATTCATCTTAGTCTAAGCTTGAAGCCAGGGGAATTTTGCCAGGAATCAATTTACACCATAATAACTTGATCTCTACCAAAGGAGATTCTTGCCTTACCCTGGTCTGAGATTAGAGCACCGGCTCGACAGTGACAGTCAGGGAAATGAAACTGTGCCCCTTGGCTTAAGGGTTTGGATGGATATTTTTCAGTGCTAAGTACAAGCTGTGGCAGCGGAGAGCTAAGTATAAAATTCATGTTAGTTTTTGAGGTGTGGTTTTGGATAAGAGGAAAGATGTAATTTCACAGCACAGTCTGTACCTTATTCTTGCTATCAGCGTGGGCATTACTGTAGCAAACTTCCATGGGGCCCAAGGCAGGTTGTGAGTCACCTTTCTACTACTCCTGCACAAGGCAGTTCTCTCTGTTTCTTTCTCTCTCCTAGCAAAAACATCTCTGCCCATACACATACACAACACGTGGCTTTTCCCTTCTCCGGTGTAGTAGCAGTTCATTTGTAAAGACCTGCTTGTCCTCCTTAGAGCTTCAACACGTGGCAGTGCTGCCATTTCTGAAGACAGATTGTAGAAGTCTGTTTTCCCCCGTGCTTCTAAAGGTCTTTTCCCACCCCCCTGCTTTCTGTCTTATCTAAAAAGTCACATCATCATCCATGGATAAAGTTTATATGAATTAAACATGGGAGGGGAAGGATGAAGACATGTACCTTTTCCCCCTTCTCTATGATGAAGCCAATGGTAATGGAAAAAGAGTTTCTCTTGACAGTCCTGTTATTGGGGGTTTATTTGTTATTGGGATTTACCTTCTCAGGAAACTCTTGGGCTGAAGGGAATTAGAAGAGGTTTTCTGATCTAAGCACAAGCTTGAAATAAACCTGTCAATATGTCTGCTAGTAATGTCAGAAGGACCTTCCTTTTTCTTTCTCAACTACAGTGACTTTTTACTCCTTTGTGCTTTGGAAGAAAAGGAGATTAATTCCTGCTTTCTATTCTGTTGAGTGCTGGCATGGCTGCTAACGTATGGTACAGTTTCTTAGCCACAGATATTAAAAATATAGCACACTGAGTCTATCTTGAGTTTTTTTTTTTATTTTGGTCTTACACTGAACTGCACTACTGTAAGAGAAAGAGAAAGCTACTTGAACTTCCAGAAATACTCTCAAATTTCTCTAACTAGAAAACTTGTGGTGGATGGCTTAGGGTGCTAGCAAGATAGCTATTTTCATTAGATACTGACAGACCTTGTGTGGACATTTCTGGAATAAGGTTTTTAGGTTTTCTGAAACAAGTGACAGTAAATGTTCCTTGACTGTTTGTACCACGGTAATTTGACTTCCACATGGTAACTTACACTGCTGTCTGTCATCTGCATGTACATTGCCTCGCTCAGATGGTTCTTTATTTGAGAAAACAGCACACATGATGGTAGTGATCAGGACTGCACATGAACTGCATGTCCTGCCATTTGAGTTATCTATTTCTTGTCAGTGGTTTGAACCACACTGAACAGCCATGCATTTTTTTATTTGTAATCATTAGGACAGTCATCATGTGTCAGTTGGGATACTAAGCTGAATTGCAAATGTTTTGCTTAGCAACTGTTGCAAAGGAAAATTGTCAGGCAACAGCAAAATTAGGAATGGTGAGTATGGAAAGCACTCTTTGTGGGAGATGAGCTGTACTCTGATGTGTTATCTGTGACTAAGTGATTTGGCATTTTCTTACACAAACACATAAGAATATGAGTGTTTATGAACAGGTATCAAAGCAAGTTCAGTCTAATCCCCTAGGTCTGCCTATGCTCTTGCCAGCCTGGGTGTAATAGATATTTGCAGGCAGCAAAAAGCAGGACGAAAAGCAAGGCAGCAGGGTTGAAAAGCTTAGTAGGGTGGTAACTTCTGCTGCCAATCCTTGGGCAGCAGTGTAGAATTTGAGTGGCCATCCAACCGTGGTAATGAAGAAGGCTGGTTGTCTTAGTCGTTCTCCATCGTGAAACTGTTCATTCTCCTGTAGAATATAGCATGTACCTGAGAGGACCATGACCAATACTGTATTTGAGATTTCCCTTCTGTGGGATTACATCAAGGTTTATGGTGGTGTAAGCACAAGTGTGAATGAGGTACTGGTGTGTCCACTCCTAAGTACAGAGCAAGACAGGGAAAAATGATGAGTGACACCGTATGGTGTCTGCAGAAGTCCTTGTTCAATAGTACTGGCTGTGGAGCCGGAGGGTGACTGTACAGTGAAGTAGGCTTTAATTTTGTCATGTATAGGTGTGCACGTATTACAGGGAACACTGGGTTTAAAGTCTCCATGAAGGGGGCTAATCCAGCAGTCTTTGGGCATTAAGTCCGAAATAAGAAATTGGTACTAAGCTAATTGCTTTAAGCATTTATGTTAAGCAGTATCTATGTTCACATCTCCTGCCCCTTGCTGCTGTAATCTTAGCAAGAGACTTTTTTAGGAGAGGCATGTGAGTAGCAGCTGGGTATCAGAATACAAATACTGTCAAGGTAAGAGCACTTTCATTAGGTGTTACTTATTCATGGGAGAAATGATTAAAGGCAAAAGAAACTTACCTTGAACTGGCACATGTGATGTGCCTCAGAGTGTGTGGCAGCCTTTCTACTGGGGTTACCTGTGAGAGGGTGCTTGGCACATGTCTTACAGACTAATTTTTACTTGATTATTAAATTCTATGCAAAAAAAAAAAAAGAAAAAAAAGTTATGTAAGGAAGACTCAAGGTACATCTTAGTAGTAGTCTGTCCAAGACTGCTTGCCTAGTCTTGAAGTAGAGGTTTTGTTTTTCCCAGTATCCTGCTGTTGCAGTGAGGTTTTACAGTACTTCCATTGCCCTTAGAGGCCAGGGATCAGTTGGAACCAGAGCATGCTCTCCTCAGTACCTGCCCTTTCTTCCTTGCCTGTCTCAAATGTGTATCACGTGGCTGGGGGAATTGCTGTTTTTCTTGGATGATAACACAGCTCAAGCAGAAGCTCTCCAATATGAGAGCTTCCAGGTTTGAACCAGGCCATGGAGGAAACTGTTCTCACCAAGGTGTTGCCTTTTAAAATTTGCTTCCTACCTGAGGCCAGCGTATTTCTGCAAGTCCTGTCCCTTCTGATGGAAGGATACCAGAGATGATGTGGAGAGAGGACCCATCACTGTAATGGGTCTCAGCAGATCTGGTATTAGCACTGGTGCCTCTTGCTGTGCTTTGGACTTGCAGTTATGTCATTCTGTCTGCCCCGTATGGTTTTGTGTTCTCTTATTAGGAATGCTCTTTGTTGCAAGCTTACAAATAAAGGTAGAATCCCTGCTGCCTCATCCTACCCTCAAATGAAATGTCTTGTGTAAATAATTTGCCTTTCCTGAAGCAGAGACCTCATGTTTATTGTTCACATCAGAAGTGGGAGCATCTCCAACCTCATTCCCAGCTGTACCTGTCAGGTTGCAGCCATGGTACTAAGGGGTATGTGTTGCTCTGTTACAGAAATAGTGGTGTAGCTGTTACTGTTGATCCCTCCTGTGTCTCCTTTATCACCGTGCTGATGAGCATAGTGTGAAACAGGCCCTGGGGATTCTCCAAAGCTGCTGGAGGAGGCAGGTGCTGCTGGCAGACACTGGAGAAGCCTGTACTGTTGTTACTAACTCTCTTTTCCTTGCAATTAATAAAAAAGACTGTTCTAAAAAAAAAAAAAAGCGCTACTTGGATGCACCTGCTTTTCCAAAGGCTGTGCAGCTGGTGGAAAGCAAATGGTGTCTGACAAGGGAATGGGGGTGTGTAAGCAGGCATCCTGCATAGCTTCCAGGGCCTTCGCAGTGCAGGGCAAGAGGGTTGGTTTAAATTAGATATAAGAAAGAAGGTTTTTACAATGAAGGTGATGAAACACTGGAACAGGTTGCCCATAGAGGTGTTGGATGGAAACATTCACCTGGAAACATTTGAAGTCAGATTGGATGGGGCTCTGAGCAACCTAATGTAGTTGAGGGTGTCCCTACTCGTTGCAGGGAGGGTGGACTAGATTAAAGGCCCATTCCAACCCAATCTATTCTATGATTCTGTGCATCACAGAAAACAAGGTGTGCCCATTGTCCTAGGTAAAAGTAGTGGTTCCAGCTACCCATTTGCTAGTATAAACAGCGGGCATCCTTATACTTTGTTCTTCCTGACAAGCCAGACCGCAAAGGGCTTCTGTGGTCAGGAGCCACATCTGAGAGTTTCAAAGGCAGCATATGCCAGTTGGGGACTTTACAGCTAAAAGAGCATATATTTCAGATGAGATCAGAGCTTACTAGAACGGAAAAAAAATCTGAGGAAAGATATAGGTTAGAGATATGACTGCATGCATACTCATAGGCAAATAATGTGTTGTGATGGTTTACACTGGTTTTGATGCCCTGTTTTATGGGGGGTGCTGAAGCACTACTTTTTGAAGTAGCCCGGTTCTGATATCCACCCAAAATTTGTAAGACTATTTCAAAACTTGCAATACACAAGGTGAATAGTACCCCATCCTTAGTATGGTTTTACTTTTGTGTATGAGAGAAGGGCACCTCCTCATGCTGCCCTCAGAGCTGCTATTGTCACTGGTAGTTAATATACAACCATAATGTCCGCAGAAAGTCTAGGTTTCCACAATTATTTCTGTACCTTGACAATGTCTTTTCCAAGAGTGGCAAGGGAGGGGCAGGAAAGGAGAGATTTCCTTTGTATTGCCTTAAAAGAACTAAGCAAACTAACTGTAAGCCACAGAATATTGATCTGACCTTCATTTAAGTCAAACTCTACATAAAATCTGCTGTAAATATATGGAACAATTGCTGCATAATTCTATGCAGCTCCTTGCTACTGAACTGTAAAACAGAAGTACATTGAACATCTCAGATGATTTAAGGCATTTGCTTACAAAAATGTTTTGTTCCTGCTGTCTTGTGCAGGTTCAGGACCTCACTGTGCTCGGCATGCAGGTACAGCATGGAGCAGAGTGCTCTTACTGTGATGTCCATAAATTCTTGTTCATACTGTTCTTTCCTCACCTGTACTCGCAGTCTCACTTGCTAGGTATTGCTGTTTGTTAAGGGGATGAGTTTGTA
The DNA here is from genome assembly GCA_013399195.1 of Dicrurus megarhynchus. Taxonomy (NCBI): domain Eukaryota; kingdom Metazoa; phylum Chordata; class Aves; order Passeriformes; family Dicruridae; genus Dicrurus; species Dicrurus megarhynchus. Next base: position 263,949 of record VXAD01008119.1, read on the forward strand.
TTTTGAATTAATTTAGGATGTTTGTGTAGTTCCAGTACAGCTGAATCCTTGGGGAATTATCACCAATGACTTTTGTCATGTTACTCATATGTCTTTGATTAAATCTAGTTCTTCACAGCTAGGCTTTATAAACCAAAATATGTTTACACCTTACTGATCATCTTCTTTTTCTCTATCACTAGTAATTACATCAGGTGATATTTGTGCTTGTATGACATTTTGTGTAACCCCTGCTTAGTTCTCACCATGATGGAGACTGGTCACTTTATGCTTTCATTTTCCATCCTCTAGCTAGTTTATATTCCAGAAGAGCTGTTTCCCTGTGAAAAGTCAATTATGTCAACAGGGAAAATAAGTCAAAAGCTGGGCAACACACAGGAAAGGTGCAAACTGCATCTTGTTTCTAGAGGTGTGGCAGGATGGGACGAGCCAAATAGATTTGTTCCTTACCTAGACACCAGCACACTGGGGCAGTGTAGGGAGCCAGAATTCATTAGTACTGCTGCTTGCTGAATGGCTTGTTATCAAAGAATAAATAGGTTAATATTTGACTTGGGGGATGAGGCATTACTTTTCAAGAAGAGCTGCAACCAATCAGGAATTGAATACAGCAGTATGTAGGAAAATGTGCACTAGCATTATTCTGCATCTTTCAAGAATGGCATGTTGTCTGTTTTGTTACTTTTGATTTGTTTGAGTTGCCAAGGACAGCTGATATTTAGTGGTGGTCAGTGGCTAAGGCAGCTTCCTGGAAAAAAAGCTTTACTGATAACCAGAGCAGCTGCAGGTTTTGATAGGCCAGCAAAGGGAAGAGGAGCCAGGGACACCGCTTCTGTGATGTTTCAGCTTGATTCCATCTTAATGATTAGCCATGATCACTTAAAGCCTTCCCTAGGAAGGTGGTGTTGACTTAATGCCCGTGGCAGGTGCAGTCAGTTAAGCTGTACTGTGGGAGCTGGCCATCTGGTGGCGCAGATGGAGCCCCTTGTCTGGAGGGTCACTACTCTTTGGGTGTTGTCCTCTCCTGCTTTTTGCCATGAGACAGTATGTTCTGAAGTAATGGATTTCCATTCCTTTGCCTGGGAGGGAAGGCCTGTGGTTGGATACCCATTTTGGTCACCTGGCTAGAAGGCTGGTGGATTGCCCTTGGCACCACGGTTAAACTAGCTTCTTGGTGGGGCTTTCTTTGTGTTTGTCAGGTCTGGCACAGTTTTTGAAAGCAAGTGCAAAACACTTCATCTAAGCGGGAATTAAGCTCCTGTGTTGATTCTACCACATCACTCTTCAGAGATAAAGACCTGAAGTACAATTTATCTCAAGGAGGAGGAGGAAACTTTTCTAGGGCCATGATTTCACCTGCAAGATTCCATTTGTTCTCAGGTGAAAGGGTAGAGAAGCTGTGAGGACTCCTGGCCCAGTAGTTGGAAAGCCAGATCTCAACCTTCAAGACTTTGTGAAGAACACGTGTTTCTTGGGGTGGTCAAAGTGTGTGGAGGGCTACGGGGTTCTCTGTTAAATTCAAGCAAGAGGGACAGAGATGAAGAACAGCATACAGGCCCTTTAAGAATAAATTGGCAAAAGAAGAGCTCAGTATTTAAATTTAGTGCAGACGAAGAGGGAAAAAATTCCCTACAGCATCTGGTTTATATTACTGCTCTCTGCCTCAGTAGAGGGTGTGTTTACAGTGAAGCTCTCTGGTGCATAACGAGGGGGGTGCTCAAGCTGTTTGTTTCTGGGGAACTCTGATCTGAGGGTGGTATGCCTTGCAGCCATCTCCGTGTCCTCCCTTTGGCCTCCTTAATTAATCCTACCTCAGCTGTTGAGCAGAGTTGAGGGGTGCCCTGTTGGGGACGAGATGTCTGAGCACAGCACTTCAGCTTCTAGGGTTCTCCAATACTGCTTGTTGTCATGGCTTCTTCCCATTTTGCTCAGCCTAGAAATGGACACAAATATAAGGGACTCCCTTATAAGTTTATGCAGACATACTACCAGTGGCTACGTACAAAGAGTAGAACTGCTGATGTGTCCGTGTCCCCGCTGTTTTAATGCTTTGAACAGAGCTGGTCACTTTGGATTTTTCTAAATGCACGTTTGAAGCTCAGTGTGGGAGGTGGAAAGAGCAAAAGAATGGCTGGCTTTTAGTTGTGGTGGAATTTCTATTTTGTGTGTATGTATTTTGTTTATTAAAGTGTGGTTTGTGGTCTCTGAGCAGTTTCAGCAGAGCCCAGCGCCAAAAGGAAACCTGAACTAGTAGCAGTAGTGGGGTGAGCTGCTCATCAGAATGTAGCACAGCTTTGCATAGGTGGGGCTTTACAGAGACCTCAGGTAACCTGTGCAAATGCTCACTTCCACCAGTAGCTTGTGCATCCTGTAGTGTATCTCCTTAAGGACTGACTGCACCTGTGGTCGTGAATGCTGTAAAAGTACAGCTGGACTCACAGTGAGCTCCTGTGCTCTGTTTGACAGACAGGGAGGTTAAAAATTAATTTGATTTACATATCACCTGATAATAGATCTCGTATTGCAAGATTTCATCATGTTCAAGGCTAAAATACAAATTTTTTTTAGACCTAGAGCTGTGGAAAAAATAATTCCTTGCCCACAGAGCTAGTGATCATTTCAATGTCTGCTACTTGAAACTTTTGGGAATAGATGCCATATGCTTCCAGGCAGAAGGAAGAGAAATGGAAAATTCTATATTTATGTTCATGTATAATAAAGATTTTTCATATGGTCATTCTCTCCAGCTGCTGCTGGACCAAAACCTGTTGCCACCACTGCCAGACTGAAATTAAAACTTCTAACACAAACTCTTCACTCAGCTGTTGTTGCAATTTCCCTCATGCAAGAAAACACACAACTAAAGCCCATCTCCCCTTTTTCCTACTCCTGCTCCAGAATGAGTCAGAAGCAGTTATCACCTTGCAATTTTCATCAATTCTTCTCTTTAAACAGTAGCAGAGGCAAGTAATTAATCATCGCCTGACCGTATTCAAATTGATCACCTCAACTATTTGTCATCCATCTCCCTAGAGGTGAATTGAAATTTAAACCCTACCCATGCCTCTCTGCCATCCTCTTTCAGCAAACCACCATCTTGTGAGCTGTCACGTTCACTTCCCAGTGACTGTCCTCCTAGAGACAGCCTGCTGTTACTGCATTTAGGAACTGCATGATTGATGGCAAAACTGGCAGCACTGTGTGTGTGCCCTTTTGCTTGATGATGCTTTGGGGAATGCTGCTGTGTAAGGAGTTGATTAGCAATTCTTCAGTTGTATCTGTGAGGTGGTTTCCAAAGGGAAGTGCACCCACTAGACCTCTGTAAAGTACCATCCTACTGGGTAGCTTATTGTGGACAGTGCCTTTAAACAAGTTCCTGCAGAGCAGAAGAAAATGGGAGCATGAAGCATCTGAACTACAGCTCCCAAAAGACATCACAATTCCACTGCCAGAGCAAAATTCTGCAACTTGTAACAAAATATTTTTATTATATGCACCCTTGCTGTAAACAGATCCTTTTCTGTAGATCAGAAAAAAGCCCAAATTCTCAGAACTATCCTGAAACTTGCTTTTCTAAAAATGGGGAATTTGCAGCCATGAATGGGGAACACTCACAATTTAAGTAGTAAGTATATGGGAGTATGGTTAGGGTTGAAATGGAGCTACAGTAAGGAAGGGAAAACACTAACAAATAATGTACAGTTGCCTGTAAAAATTTACTTTTAACTTTGGTTCTGCTGGGATTTTACTCTTCTTCTATCTTTGCCCTTTTCTAAGATAATTGCATTAGTGCACAGTAACTTGGGACATTTGTCATGGCAAATAAGAATTGTTCCAATCCTCTTTATTCCAGCCTAAAGCTGATTAAAAAAAAAGGCTATTGAGCACTTTTTATTAGAAGTAGCTAAGACGCCATAAACTCGAAGGTATATTCATTTTCCTTGATGAAAATACATGAAGAACAGAAGAAAAAAATCTTCTGTTTTCGGTCCTCTGCCCATCTGAAGACTCCTCTTAGTGAGGGAAGGTATTGGAATTTTTTCTCCCATTCCTTAACTGAGCTTTTGCAACAGTGCTAGCGTTTTCATACTCGGAATGATGCCTCCTCTGGTCTAATGAAGAATGCACCTCTTACATCAATGGCCTTTCCTATAAATGGAAAGGCTTTGGATATGTGTGGAGCACAGTGAGGAAAAAAAAACCAGCATAGTGCTGGCACTCACCGTTCAGTTTACATCATACGTCCTCTCTTGTGGTGAGCTCTTTGACCTCATCTCCTAGAAATGAGAAAATGCAAGAATTTGAATGTGTCTGTGGCTAGGCTTAAATCACACTCTGTCCTCAGCCATTGGAGTTGCTACAGATCCAGCTCCTGCGTTCAAGTGTTTCATGTGCTTTCCTGGCTGCCCTGTGTGCCAGTTTCCCCAGCCAGACGCAGTAGAGTGGTGTTACTAATATAGGTTACATTTGGGCTTGTCACATCTTTTCAGAAGGTGACTGTGGAGCAGAGCATGACTTTAACAGAAGGCAGACCTGGGCTGGTCCCCAAGTCCTCACCAGTCAATGGCAGTGTCTGTTTGCCTAGGACATTGATGCTGGGACTTGTGTCCCCTATGTCCCTTTGTGCTCTCTCTCTCAGAGAACACAGTTTGAAGCCTCCAGCATTTTGACATGGAAAAATAAAAAGAGTAAACATTTCCTGATGGGCTGAACTGGCTGGTTAGCAGTGTTTTCTTCCCAGTTCCTTCTGCAGTGTGTTTCCTGCTATGTTCCCTTAGGTTTTCCTGTCATCAGGACGGTGAAAATCTTGCTGCTAGGTTTAAAAAGAGATCAACTTTTTCCCAATAGTATCTGGTAAAGTGTTCTGCGTGTCTGCTTTTAAATAACACAGCAGCTCCTTATGGCTCCTTTGGACTTGGTTAGAGTCATCAGACATTTTCTGTCATTCTGCCACTCTCCCCCACAGCACAGGGCCTGAACCCAACTCCCAGCAGTCAGTGGAAACATTCTCCTTGGTAGCCTTTGGGTTAAGTCCAGAAAGTTTGCTGACTGCCTTTCCCAGGCTTTACTTAGGGCAGCTATTCTAACATGCTCAACACCCTCCCAAAGTATTGCAGATCCCTGGTGCATGTGTCTTTAAGTCTTGCTTCCTTTTCCCCTTTTCATAAAAGTTTTGGAAAATTAGACTATAAACCCATAGCACAGCCTTTTAAAATAATAAACAATACTAACAGATATTAGCTCAGAGCTACTGTGCTACTAAGAACTGGAACTGCCTTTGCTAATGGTTCAGGTTGAATAAAAGATCAAAGAAAGAAGAAAACAAAAATACCCAACAAACTGGAATGTTTCTCTTCTGTTTTTAATCCTTGGTATCAGTCCCACATCTGACTTCTTTTAGATAGTGTTCCTTGCTTTGATAAACTACATAAACAGTCTCAAGACAAAATAATTAAGATAAAAATAGATAAAAATATGAGGTTTTGCTCATGAGATCAAAAAAGTGTTTAAACATTACATCCCCCTAAAGTTAAGTATATTGTCCTTAGATTCCCAGCTTTAAATTTTTGGTGGCTGTGGGCAGGGCCAAGGAGCACATGAGTTTGGAGCAAAGACAGCAAATAGAGGGAAGCACAGGAGAGTGCTGTGCTGTCCTCAGGCAGGTGTTATGCTGGGTGAGCCAGCATTGCCTCCTTCTCTCTTAATGCAATTGCTGATCTCTTGGGATGTCTGAAACATAGGACCACACCAGTCTGGAACAAAACTCCTGCTGTAATTATGCCCTATCATAATTTTTAATCTTCAACTGTCCTTTATTTCTTAATTTGTTTTGAGATCTGCATCCTGGCCTGAGCACAACATACTGGGAAGACACGATGTGAACTCCCCTTCTTTGCTCCATTGCACTACTGAACCTCAGTTCCTGTGTTTGCTGGGTATTAACCTCTGCAGGGGGCTGTGCCCTATGTGCCTGTTACAGCTCCTACATTAGATAGCCATTGCTAAGCTGTGCTGTACTACCACCAGTGTTTCTGCTACCTTGGCTTAGATACTCTACACTGCTTTTCACTGTGCTGGCCAGGTGTCCCCACAGACTTGGCAGAGATCACTCAAAGCACACCTCAGTACCAGTCAGGGCTATATTTACTGCATGAAGACAGGAGATCCCATTGCTTGCAGTGCATGTGGTGGTAAGTCAGTGCTGGAAGCTTGCAGTGGCATGGAGATGCCTTAAGGCCCATGAAGATGCTCACTAATTAGACCCCTCCTTGAGCTGTGATGTACACTGAGAAACAATAATAATACACTTGCTCTTTAGTGTTACTGTAGAGAGTTTAAATCCTGTTGTATTCTACTCTTAGAAGACATACTCATGCCTAAGCACAGAATATGTCTTAAGATTTCAGAAAAGATCATCCTCATAATTTCAGCACCCACGGTAGCTTTCGTACTTTCGGTCTCCAATTAAAAGTAAGTCTCAATGCAATTCAATTTTAAATATGGCCATTACCTTAATCAATACTTATCCCCACAGCCACAGGACACAGAGGCACTGATCTATATCAATTTTTGTTGTTATTAGTGGTTTCATTTAAACTATAAGTTGGTTATTTAAACTATAAGTGAAAAAAATGTTGAACCTACAACTGTGCAAATATGTGAGGCCACCTACGAGTTAAAGCCTGGGAGGCAAAATGCCTGTGGTCAACTCCCAGTAATTCACTGAGGATCTGATCATCCTGACACTGCTTGTCTGTGCACTGTTGAAGGCCTGGAGGTTCAATTAGACACGGAGTGGACACACTGGCAAGCTTGTGCCAAAGTAAAGACTTACCTTTTCTTCATGCATGAGAAGGTGTAGATGTCAGTCCCATCCCAGTTGTCTGTGCTGGCTTTACAGAGGCAACAGCAGTAAAAGGTGACAATTCCTGCTGCTCTGTTTGTGTGAATGAAAGGAGCATATCTGCTTGGGGGTAGACGGAGGAGCAGTTCCACCTTCTTAGTTTCTCTGTTGTTCTGCGTTGCAGGGGTGGAGGTGGGAGGAAGAAGGGGTGCCCAGGTGGTCCCTTTTCAGAGTTCCCAAGGCTCAGTTATGTATTTTGCATTTTAGAAGACATTTACTGCTCACATGGGTTATCAGTGAGACTTTTTTACAGTGCCTTTATGAAAACATTCAGTATCTTGTCTTCACCCAGATCAGTTAAATCCTTTCATCCAACAATAGCTGTGACATTCCCTACTCTGACCTGACATTTTATTTATTCCAGAATGGCTGATGAATCTCTCATGCAGCTCTCACACAGGCTCTCAATTATCTTATGTTTGAGTAATGGCAGCATTCTTTTTTTTCTAACCTCCATGAAGCAATCCAATCACACTCACCCAAACAGCTGCAGCAATAATTTTTGTCATCCATCACTTTTAAACATGCCCTTCAGTTCATGTCTCTTCAGTAGCATCCCTTTCTTCACCTTATTAAATATGAGGTACCTACCTTTGTTTTCAAGGCCCTATTTCACCTCTCCCGTTCTTATCTCTACAGTGAGATGTCAGCCTGCACTTGTATCAGCCCCTGATGCCAACTGTCTGCTTGTTGCATTTTCAATTGCTTTCTTGCTCGTTTGTGCTGCCTTGCTTGCTTAGGTGTGATGTGCTGTAGACTGGCACAGTTATGTTGTTTCCCCTACATTAGGCTGGCAGCACCAGCTGCATGGACCAAACTAGAGCAAAATGCAGCAGGATGTAGCTATTGAGCACAAGGTGATGGCTCCAAACATTGGAGAGTGAGGGGGATTCAGTCCTGTGGTCTTGCATAGGAGGCTGCAGGTCAGACACATTTGTGTAGCTTGTAGGGGTTGTGAACTGTTTGCTCCTTTTTCAGGTAGGATCAGTCTTTTTGTGGATCAAGTCTCTCTTTAGTTTACTATGGTCTTGATATAGAAAATGACAAGAGGTAAGCTGTGGGTGTGCTGAGACCACTGCCAAGCACCCTGACTAACACTGCCTACTTGTTTCCACCCTCAAGTCTCACGTTGAAGTGCTTTGGAGCACAGAGCAGCTTTTCACCCTGTGTATGGTAGTTCCTAGCACAGTAAGATCCTTCGGGGCCCTTACTTCTTTGGTAGCACATGTGAATCACAGTCATCTTGTCCCAGGAGCTATTTTCCTAATTTTGGAAAAATCCCATTTCAGGTGAATGACTTTACCAATTACAGACCTTGTTTAAAAGGCGACTCTTCTGGAGCTGGGAATAACCCCTCTGGAGCTGGGAATTATGTGTTTCACAGTTGCAAATGAGTGCAAGAGCTCTGAATGTTGACAGCACAATATGTCAGGGGCAGTGATGATGGCCAAGGGGATAGATGTATCCAAAAGTCTTACATTTTTGCTGGATGTTTTATCTAAGAGTTGGTGTTACGGGTGATGCGAGTGAAGCCCAAATACATAGTACATCTATGCCATATAGCCTTCTGTTGGATACAGGTGTCCTTTTTGATTCCTTGCTCTTTGACAGGGAACTCTAAGGCTTCATGCCAAATACTGTTTTGGAGGCCCTTTCTTGCTAGAAATGCAGCTAGCATTTCTTTTATCCGAAACATTTGCCATCATGCCTTAGAAAACCAGATTATTTCAAGTTTTTTCAATGTTCCAGAGCTGCAGAGTCCCTAAACTTCTGCCAATGCTTTGTGCTAATTTTGCAGCATCCATGCAGAGCAGTGGGCAAATACATTAAGTTGTTTCAATTATTCAACCTGTTTACGTAGCTTTGTATTTAGAAAGCCTGGATAAATGGATCTGTAACTTCCTCTCCCTCTCTTCCTGTTCATCAGCAAAGTAAACAGCCAAAGAAGAGCCACAGAAAAAAACACCACCTGTGAATCCTCCCAGGGAGCTCTGGGCAGCCCCTACACTGCAGAAGGGCTTTCAGCCAGATCAGCTCCTGCACTGCTGGCTCTGTGCACTCAGTATAAACTGATAGGCCCCACACATACACCTTCATGGCAGAAGCCAGGCAAATCTTCATTGGAGCAGTTGTGTTTGTCTGCCTGTGAATCCAGCAGAGGGAAGTTTGCTTTGAGTTGGAAGATGTCTTGTACCTTTGGTCTGTGCTCTGAGACAGGCCAGAGCTGGAGCAGAGCTGCATGTCCTGCTTTGTGTTCCAGTGCTGGGTGTTCTCTGTCTTCCCCCCCAGCATGTTCATCGGACCAGGTGGGTGACACCTCACCTTCATGGTGAAATCAGTACTGGGTCTGGATAAACCTGGATGGTGAGATGTAAAGTGCAGGCCTGCCATCAGGAACATAAGGCTGCTCGTGCAGGTTTTCATCGTGGTGTCTTGGCCCAGCCCTGTGCTGAGCTGTTGGAGTTCAGCTTCCATGAATTGAACAGTCTGGCTTTCAGTGGTTTGTTGCCACTTTTCAGTCTATAAATAGTTGCATCATAGTGCAGTAAAGTAGTTTCTTCCATTATATCTTAAAATGCTATAAAGCATTTGGGAAATTCAGCATATAAAATGCAGAGACAAGCTCTGTTTAATTTTTGTTATGAGAGCTTGAAGCAAGTTGACATTTATGAGCTGATTTCATAGGAGAGAGAAGAGTATAATGAAGAGTCTTGCTAGTCTGAGCTTCACAATAAACTCTAAAAGACCTTACTTCTAGCCAGTTGCTATCCTTGTATAGTTTTGGGGGGCCTTTCATAGTTTTTGCATGTTTGAAGGCTTCTTGTGTTTTCCTAGCTATTAGTGCTCTCTGGTAACTCAGGGATTAAGGGACTTTATACTTTACTGATCTGGAATGCCAGCCAACTTACTGATTTAATGGTCAGTAGCTTTCAAATACCAGAAGCAGATTCTTCTTGAAATGGTGCAGTTCTGTAGCAGAAGTGGAGTTAAAGGCTCCAGAGGCACAAATGTAGAGGAGAACAAATATTTACCCAGCGTTGGCCAGGAAGTGTGCTGGATTAAGATTTCTGCCCTTGCCACTTTAGCCTGTTGTTAGCTAATAAAAGGGCGTGTTCTGGCTCCAAAGCAGTTAATACCACGCCAGTGGGAAACCAATGTGGAACAGACTTTGGGGTTTTATTCTTTTGTCCTGTCTTCCAGGACATGAGAATTAAAAACTGTGCAAGACACTGAGAACTGTATGCCACTGAGAAAAAATAAAAACTCCTTCACTGAATTTGCGTAGCACTTCTTGCAAGTGATGTGCTGCTGATTCACTGCCAGCGTCCAAAAGGATGAACTGGCTGTCAGAAGAGTTTATTATCTCTATGCAGCAGTTCCTAGCTCCTCTGGACAAAGAAACTTCAGTGGAGAACTTCACACTACCAATGGGATCCAAGCAGGCTTACGCTGTTATGCTTAGGGATGGAGCTCTCACTGCTGTAGGGTTGTTCTCATCCTGAGCTGCAGAGATGGGTTTTGGAAAGTGGTGAAGAAGTAGTGACTGAGTTCTGTGTTTCCAAATTGCAGGGGCTGTGCCCTGGGGTTGGTAAATGCAAGCAGACTTACAGTTTGCCTTTTCACCTTCAGTAAATCCTTATGCAGCCACCAAATGGCTCTTTGAGCGGATGCTGGTGCTGCAGAGTACAGTGTAATGATACCTCCTGTTTTCAGGGCACAGCACTTGAGAAATAGTGTGGGCTATATTTTGTTTTTCAGCTTGGAACTAGGCAGCTGCGATTAAGCCAGAACAGGACATTAGCACTGACGCTAGTAGTACTAAACTCCTTTTGTGGGGAGTTGCTGAAATTGTGCTGTGAGTGTCTGTAATGACTTCTTCTGAATATCCATTTAATTCCTTCAGCCTTTCTAAAAGGCCAACTCTATTGGAAAGCAAAGATCTTCACTGTGCAGCATTCATCTCATTGAGCATCATACCTGTAATTCTTTAGAGGTCAGCTGCTGATAGTGTAACTTGTCAATACAAACCAAGCTCTTTGAACTACCTCTGTGTCCTGGAGACTGGGTTTGGAACATAAATACCAAAAGGGTTTATCAAATGCCTTCCTTTTTTTCAAAATTGTAATGTGGCCTCAAATGCAAAGCAACCTGCGGTGAAGGTATTTCAGGTTAGAAGATGAGATTGGGGAGTATGGCAAATGGTGACTTTTCTCTTAATTCAGGTTCAAATAAAAGGAGCTTTGGGTGTCTTCCTGTACTTGTGATGAGGTTTGTGTAGAGGATCTGCAATACCTAGAGCTCCCCTGTGGGGAGAGGACAACCATTTTTGAGTATTTTTGGGCATTCTAGCAGACGTCCAAGTATACCGAGGAATAATCCAACAGGTGTAGTATACAGAAGTAGGGCTGTAGTAGGTCTGCACTTCCTCCATCACTATTGAAAACCAATAATATGTATATGTTTAAAGCTTCTGCTATTTGCAGCACGTGGGCAGAGAAATATTCAATGGGCCAGTTGTACCTCATGAACAGCATTTTTAATACCCAGCTTTCTTCATTAGGGTTGTTGGTGTGATATGTTATGTCCAGCCATGGCCTTTCTTGTACCAGGGTGTTGACAGGATCTAGGATTACTTTGTAATTACTCCCCAATTAAATGAGTACCTCCTTGTCAGCTTATATCACAGACTTGTGCAGAAAAAAAAGCTGCAACCAAGCTTGTCAATTGAGGCTGTGTTGAGTGTGGGGAGGGTGTTAAGCAGCCACCCACGAGACCCCAGCATTTCTTCCAAGTGCTTTATGATGTGAAAGGAGGACTCGGAGCAGTAGCATTAGGAAAGGGAAAATCACATGAGACCTTGGGAGGTAATGCTGGTAATGAGTTAATGCTGAATGAAGGAAAACTGGAACTGGATTGTTGAGCTTTATTTTTCATGGCCTACCCAGCCAAATCCTTCCAATTAGTAAGTTGATGATGGCCCAGTCTGTCTGTTCAAGGAGCAAGAGAGATATTTGTGGTGGCTGTGGGTTAGCATCCTCCTTAATTGATTCAGTATGTTCAGCTTCCAGACTACCAAGGTGGAAAGGATCGCTTTATGGGGCAGCTGGACTGCTTTATTAGTAATCCTATTGCTTTAAAAAAGCTATGTGTGCAGCAGTTTTCTGCCTGCTATAATAAACTATTAGCTGTTATTAGGTGATTGCATCAGTCCTTGTTTCAGATAATTTTATTTAAATAAAATTCCTTGCAGCATGGACTCGGCTGTAGAAGTTGTTGCAAGAATTAGCTGATCTGCCCCAGCAGTTCTGTAAGGAATGTATGGCGTGGCAGTAAGCAGGAGCCACAGAGGCTTTGCGTTTAGGCCAGGCAGGGAATGCAGCCCGGCTGTGCAGTCAGAAGCCCAGGTGCTCTGCTAACTACATGACTAGCAGAAGTGCAGCACTTGCAGCTGGGTAAATTGATTTTGTTTTTCAGCTATGTACGAGTACTGTTTGAATATGCTTTCTTTTCTGGTGACTGGAAAGGGAGTCCTGCTGTCATTTCCCCTACAACACTAGAAGAAAGCCTGGGCTAGCACCCATAGCTTTCAGCCCACTCAAGACCTCCCTTTGCAGAGCACATGTGTAGACAGCATAGGACTCTGCTACTAAACTGAGATTTGTGTGCTAGCAGCTCCATCCCCTTCTTACCAGGAGCCAAACCTTTGTGGACACATCTCAACAGCAGAGCTGTGTTGAAATACTTAATTAAAATCATCCCCCAGCATAAACACAAGGAAGGAGGGAGCCTTGGTGGCTGTGAACACTGCCTCCCTTTGAGCACAGTGGTGGTGGTCTGGAGAGGCAGTGCTCCAGTGAATTCTTTTGCTTAAGCCAGACCTTTCTCCTGTCAGAAAAGAGGCAAGCAGCACTGCTCTGGCTCAGTTACAGCTTCTCCAGGGCCGTTACACAAATATGGCAGTCTCTTGGCTGTGTCAGAAAGTTTACATTCACCCATGGAAAGCAGGGCTGTGTGGAGAGTGATTTAGCAAGGAGAGAAGTAAAGAGCATCTGGAAAGGTCAGATAAAGCTGGAATGTCACTGTCACAGCCACAAAGAGATGAAACTGCCCGTTTATTTTTCTTTATATCTGTCATTTATGTGGTTGTGGTAGCTTCAACATTTACACTGCTAAAATTGCTCAGCAGCCGAAGTGCCTTATGACTGCTTCTTTTCAGCAAAGAGCTCTCTAGATTGGCTCTGAGTGGTATCATGCTGCTGCTGCTGCTGCTTTCCAGGCAGAAACATTCTTTAAAATGTTGACTTACTGTCCTGCTTCCCTAGGTTTCAGGAACTCTGCCCAACCCACTTTCGTACCAGAAGGGTACTCAGATTGGAAATAACAGTGTGGAGGGGAAAGGTTATTGGCTTTCAGGAACAAAAGCAAATGTTGAGGAAGTGCAAAGAATACCAGAGAGTGCAGTGTGTATGCACACTTAAGTGGTATGGGTAGGTTTGCAGTTGACACAGCTGAGAGATACCTGGAAGGACCTAGCTGAAGATGGGATCTCATTATTTTGCTTGTAGGACTAGCTATCACCTGGCTGTTGTTTTAATTAGCTTGTGACCAGGAAAGGATTTATACAGTGAAGAAGCATGGACTTTTCATGTTGTGTCAAGAAAAAGAGTGTGCATGCCTGTTAAAATAGGTATGCAGGTAGACTTGTAGAGGATACCCCAACAGTAAATATGCTGAGGCAGCAGAACAGTTAATCATATTTACTTGCTTTTAGTAACATTTGTTATTCTCTTTATTATCTGACAGGTTATATTGTGGTAGAATACGAACATGTTGTTCATGCAGCACCCAGCAGCCAAATAGCGGGAGGTGATCTTGATGTCAGGGATCTTGCTGATCAGGCTGGGGAGTAAAAAGGGGGGAAGGAAAAAAAAAAGAGCTACAAATCTTAGGTAGGTGGGAGCAGGGAGTACGGAGAGCAATGATGAGAAATGCATCCATGTACATGCAAATACACACGTACTCCTTCATCAGACGTCCTCCATAGTGAGCAGTGAAAAAGAGGCAGACCTGCAGGGGTGTCCTGGCAATTTGTTATGTCCAAAAATGAAACTAGGAGTACAATATATGGAAAGATCCAAGGGCCAAGAAACACAGCTCTGTTTGCACCTCTTGTGCAGTTGCCACAGAAAATTTATGGTGTGAGGTTTCTGTGCTATTATTTAACAATAAGTAGTTTTCCAGCTCTGAAATTTCCATAAGCCTCAAGATTAACAGACTATTTGTTTTCTTGTCTTTGGGACAGGGAGTAAGAAATAAGCAGGAGAATAATCTCCAGACTTCTGTGTCTGCAGACAGCAAGGAAGAACATCTGCTGCTTCCGAGCAGCTTCCCACCTGGCAGTGTATTTTTGCCCTCTGAACTGGGGTGCAAGTCACCTCACCCCAACAAATGCAGGTGTGGTGTTTTTTAGTGGTTTTTTTCCTTGCCTGGCTGCTCCTAGGGCTAGGCCTGCACCAGAAGGGTGGCTGGCTGCTCTTGACAGCCCTTTCCACTTCCAAAAACTTGTTTGCTGGTGGCAGGCAGCACAGTGGGGCTTAGCATCCGCCCCGAGCCAATTGCCACCAAGTAGCTGTGACTCAAGGCGTGGGGAGGAGCGGCTGTGTTGCCCAGAAGGTGGATGGGGTGAGTGGGAGGTTTCAGTAGGTTTCCTAGAATAACAAAAAGGATCCTGTGCAGATGCATGAAGCCAAGTCAGTAAAAATGACTCTAAACAAGACTGCCAGGATTGCAAGACCCAGTGGACAGCAAAAATTTCAGCTCTCCCTTCTCTTGCTTCCCTTTACTTTTCTGGTGCATTTCTCCAGGCTTCTCCTATCTGTCAGTTCTCTTTCCAGTTTACTACTTTGAAGTAAGAAGATATTTTACTGCTCTGCAGTATATGCAGTAAATGCAACATAAAGCTGTTTTCTGGTGATTATGTTTTGATAGATACTGCTCTGGGTTGATCTGTGGTGAATATAGTTTGTGAGTCCCACTGCAGTTATTAAAAGCATTCATAATCCTGCTTTCTTGTACGATGGCCTAATGCATTTGCACTGGGATACTGGTTGTTGCTGTTCACTGTGCTATTGTGCTGCTCATAGCATTATGCCTGTTGGAGGTCATGTAGGACCGTGAAGAATGCCTTGAGAAAATGTCTGCACATCTGGGAATTGTCTCGTGGAAACTGTGTGTGCTCTATCTATTCATCCTTCATGGTCCATGTTCTTGAGAAGCTGAAGTGTCCATTCTGCCACTCATGGCTAATGGCAGTATTTTGCAGAATTGTGTCACTTCAGCCTGTCTGAGGCCATGATGAGATGGAGATGGTTCCAGTTGAGAAGTTGGTGCTGTCTCTGGGACTTTGTTTCCTACCAAGTCCTGGGTGACTCTTGCAGCAATAAAAATACTCTCACTGATCTAGTTATCCTGCCAGGCTTTATAATAAGGCAAAGTTTAGAAGATTTGTGGTTTGCGTTTAACTTCATCTGTGTTTCTTGGAAGGGTAGAAGTGGTGACCCTCTTCCACCCTCAAACCGTGCAGAGGGATGTTCTATTGAGCTCTATTGGGATTATCAGTGATTTAAAGCACTGATCTGCTTTGGGCTGATGGAAAACAAAAGTGAAATGACTTCAGAGAAGTCAGACAAGAAATAAAAGTGCAGGCTTGTGGCCTGTGAATTAGATCTGAGGCTTCCTCCTCAAATCAACACGAATTTTTTAATGTCACCCAGGGCCAGACACTAGCTCAAGGTATCTCGCTTTGCTTTCCAGCTATGAGAAGGAGGTTCATGGGCAGCCACAACCTTTCTGACATAAGTTGCTCTCATACTTTGATATGTGATGATGATGATGTAGCATTTGAAAGCATCTCTGCTCTCATTTGCCTTTCTGGAGGAGTGAAGTAGCCTGGCTGCAAAAGGGAGCCAAATAAATTAACCTCTCTTCTTGTAATACAGCTCAGGCAGTAGAATGAAGGAAATAGTGCCAAAAGAACGTACTTCAGGATACAGGGCCCAAAAATACATTTTCCAAATAAAACCGCTCTTATTTGAAAAAAACCCACCACCTTTTATTTCTCAGGGGATTAACAATAAAATGCAATAAAAGGTGCTTAATTACTTACTCTTCTTTTTTCCAAGCTTCCAAATCTGGAAGGAAACCAGGCTATTTTGAAAAAAGAGATCCTAGACTTTCACAATACCTGCATCCGTCCAAAGGGCCATTGCCATAAAAGTATTTACAGCTGTGCTGTTATCCTGCTCCATTCCACAGTCCCAGTGGAGAACAAGGCCAGAGCACAGCAGTGGAAAGCTCCGCAGCTGTTGAGCAATGCTTTTTCCAAGGAAAGATTCTGCCACACTGTTTGTGGTCTGGTGAACTCAAATAAGAGCAGGTTAGTAGTGAAAGCCCAGCATTGAGACAACTCAGAAAAATCCTGTTGTCATTTGGGGTAATCTTTCTTTTGAAATCCTCCACATGGTATAAGTGGTAGTGAAGCATTTCTAAATTTTTGGCATGCTGTGCTTCAGTATTAGATGAGTCCTTCCTTCTGTGGTTCCCCAGCAGCCTAAAATGGCATGGCTGCTGTGGTCCACTCCACCCTCCTGCTTGGCCCTTGTATGCCCAATTTTCTCTTGGAGAGGCTTGTTAGATGCTGCTGAACTGCCTCCATGCCCTACTGAGCAGGAGACCTTAAGAAAGTAAACAATTTTCTTTGCTGGGTCAGTAAGTTGAATTGGCTCTAGGACCACATCTGGGAGAGGGAGGGAAGACTTTCCTTGTGGTAGCACTGAGCTTTTGGATACATGCATTTGTGAGTAACCTCACCCTTCTATTTAGACAGTGATTGAGGGTTTATCAGATTGTACAGAGGAAAGGGTTTACCTGGTCTGCTATTCAAACACTGGGAAACACATTCATTAGCACTTGAACAAACTTGTCCTCCTGGTTGCTACCATTTACTCTTCAAACAGTAGTTTTGTGTCAAACAGCTTCTGCTTCTTCAGATGAGATTGAGCTCTTTGATTCACCTGTTTAAGTCTATGCCACACAGAGGTGTCTGAGGTGTTTTATATTTGCTTCTTGTGTTTTGACCATCAACCTTTTCTCTTTCAGACCAGTTCACATGGTACTCTTTTGAGATAACCCTTTCTGTCACATCTCTTGGACGAGATGGTCTCTCCTTTGTCAGTCCCCCCATGCCCATTGTTCAGAGCATGGGCTTACAGGTTGCAACCACAGAAAATGTGCTGTCATCTGCTGTAGTGAAATTAATTTCTCTCATATGAGAGATACTTTTATCCTGACTACTTGAGGTCAGAAGGTGCTTTCAAAAAAGAGTTATGTTTAGCGTGCATGGTACTGACTGTATTGTAGTTTGGGCCTCAGTCTGTCCTGTACTTCAGACTCTTCATTCCAGTGGTGGTGCATTGTATCACTAATTACAGAGTGGCTGTGATTTTTATTATTGAGATGGCTGCAGTGATGCTTCTGCCAGAGGCTCTCAAGTAGTGGGGGTTTGGGGCTGTGCTAGATAGTAGTGTCGCTAAGTAATGGTTACTTATATCCTTTCTAGGACCTGCACTTCTGCTGAGATGGGTGATATTATCCTTATTCAGAAACTATTTACTCCTCCATGTGGTGTGGGAGGAAAGGTGGGACAATCACAGGGGAGGGAGGTCTACTTAGCAGCTAGTCAGTGAGAATGGAGGCAGCAGGACAGACACTCCTGAGATGTGATTTATGTGGCTGAGGAGCTCAGCATGCTGTCCTTCAGTGTCTTAAGGGCTGCTGGGGATGGAGTAGACCAGAGGCAGTTGCAGAATGGTTCTTTTTTTTTTTCTCAAGTACCTCTCTAGAGACAAGATCATCTGGAATGCTGTTCCCTGTTCTCCTTCATATTAATATGTGTCATCTAATACCACTGGAAGTCCTTAGCAATCTGAGCACTTTGCATGCTTTAAAATTGGTTTCAAGGTATTCTAACCCAAACAGAAAATGAGAAGCCTCTCCAGTACATCAGATGTGCTGGAGCTGTAAAATGACTGTCTCAGATTCCCTCTGTTTGAGAAACACCTGGCAACTTCTTTGGATACTTAGAGGTACAAATGCTTGTGCTCCACAAGGACATTGGATGGAGAGGTGATAACCTAATGAGCATTTGTCATGGTACCTAGCAGCATTGCTTTGGTTGGGAACTGTTGTTTGGTTTGTGGGAAGATTACTGACTGCATTTTTTTCTTTCTTTCTTTCCTATGTTTTAGACATTTACAGCATGGTGTAATTCTCACCTCCGAAAGGCTGGGACACAGATTGAGAACATAGAGGAAGATTTCAGGGATGGTCTTAAACTCATGTTACTTCTGGAAGTCATTTCAGGTGAGAGAGGTTCTGTGTGGTGCTGTCCATGTAGGATGCTGACTGCAAGGGCTGTAATGCTGCAGTTTTTGCTGGAATGTAAGAACAGCTGTTTCCTGATTCAGAACAAATTTCTCCCTAACAAATATATGTTTCCAGCAGTGACCATTTTGGAATGTACTCCAAAGCTCATGGCTTGTGCAGGCTGCCTATTGCATTCCTGCTCCAGTTTCTTGGCTTTTCTCTGCCTGTCAGGAATGCACGGCCTCCTGTGAAGATCTAGGCAGTGGCTCTTACTTCTTGGCAGGGCTGATGAAGCAGCTCTGGGAAGTGTGGGAATGCTGCACTGGCAAATCACACCAAAGCCACATGGCAGCGGGAGTACAATAGAAGTTACTGGAAGAAGGGAGTCAAACCAGTAGATCTTCTGTGTCATTCAGTTTCAGCCATGACTGAAGTTTTTCCATTCTAGTTTCAATCTGAGCTCAGTGCTCAAACCTTCATAGGGAGAAAAAAATCCCAAAGAAAAGCAGAATCCCAAAATACTCAGTCTGAAATAAAAACAGTGGCATGAACAACTTAGGTCAGATTTGTTTTTACTCTGTGTCACAAATGTCCCACTACTAGACAGGTATCTCCCAGGGATTATTTCATATAAGTAGTAATCCCTTTTGATGTGCCTTAGTACGAATAAATACCTTAGTAAAGTGTTGTAGGATGGACTAGGAAAGAGGGCAAGACTGTATTTTTCAAACTGGGGTTGTTCACCCCCAGCTCACAGACTTGCATTCCTGACCTTAGTACATTTTCCAATAAAAAGGCCATGATAGAAGCACTCACATTGCCTTTCCTATGTACCTCCTTTTCTTTCCTTACCTTCCCTTTTTTCCATTTTATGCAAAGATTCTGTCAGTTTATTGTCAGTGTTTGTCAGAAATTATGAATATAGAATGAAATCTCAGGGGGTTTGCCCATACTGGTGGGTTGGAGGGATCAGAGTTTAAAACACTGTAAGAACTTTGCAGTGTGCAGTGCCTGTAAGAAATGAGCTAGCAGAGTCCTGTTAGTTTATTTTCTGTATTTATGTTCCCTAACAGAGGCAGGGCTGGACATTGGGGCAGATGGGCCTTGGTGGCTTAGCTTCTAATTGCTGGACTGGAAGATTGGGGAGAAAAGGATGTGTAGGAGAAGGCAGATGAGGCTTGGTGCTAAAGCAGGGGGTCTTGTATCTCACACTGCTTAATTTCCTTGCATCATCTCCCATTCTTCCTCTCCTGTTGTCCCTTTGGTAGCCCACTGGCAGGGCCTGTCAGATCCACCTCAGTTTGGGAAGAAGCAGCGGCTTCCAATTGCAGTAGTGTGGGCATGGCACGTACCTGTCCCAGTGCAGAGCGGCTCTGCCTGCAGCCTGCTGCTGCATGACCAGTGGGCAAAGGCATGGGGGGCAGCTGGGGACTGCATCCCACCAGAGACCATGGTCCTTCACACACTTAAGATTGAACATCCTTTTCCTGGAGACAGCAGAAGCCAGAACTGCAGTTCTCCTAAGTACAGTGGCAGAAAAAGAGAAACGTGGCACGTTTTTTCCCCATTTCACTTCCATCATTGCGGCTCCATTACCCATTGTGAGCCCTACTGCTCATACAGAGCCTCCTTCCAGCTGCCAGCTCCACTAGCAACCCCTTAGGTCCATAGCTGGGGAAGTAGCAGCCCATATGGGGAGCAGTGTGTCTCCTGATGTTTGGCAAGGGCTCACCTGTATGTTTTTGCCATGGTTCCCACTCATCATCTGCCAAAATGGTTAGTCTCTGGGTGGCTGTTAGCCCTCCAAGTTCCAGCTTCTGGCCTTTCCTTTCAACTCTTGGCTCACACCTCCTCGTCACATATTTTGGGGGACTGCAGAGCTGCTGATGGGAATTTGGCATAGGCAGGGTTACTCTGTAGCAGGCTGATCTCCTCTAAGCCAGAGGACGATAGCCATAAGAGCTTTCAGCCATGAGAGTGCTGGGTTGGCCTAGCTGAGAGCCATGTGGAGCCGAGTGCCTCCTCCACCTGTCTGCCTGGCCGGGATGCGTGGGACTGAGGGAGCACTATGTCCCTCTGCCCCTGCTGCAGGGTGGCTGCTGCCACTCTGTGCCATGGCAGGAGGGCTGGAGCCTGCACCAGGGCAGCTACTGGAGACCCTATGGTGGAAGAGGAACTACCACTGAGACTGGGAAACCTGTGTCCTTGGCAACACTTTGCTGCTAGGCAGCTAGGGCAAGTAGGAAGCAGTTTTCCCATCCAATGCAGTTTCCCGAAGTACGGGAAATAATGATGGTCTGCAAGAGGAGAATACTTCAGTTTTACTCAGTGTGGTAACTTCTGGAGGTGAGCTGTGCTGCTGACAGGTCCCCTTTCAGCCCCACCAGAGCCCCTTGGTTCCCCAGTCACTGTGCAGTGGGGGAAGTTCTGTGGACTGTCCTGGGACTTCCTTATTGCAGGTCCTCTCTGGTTGGCCTCTGTAGTTGGAAGTAACAACTGCAGCCCCGTTAGAAACTGCCCCAAAATCTACTACAAGACTGAAAAGGGCTAAACTCATGTTTAGTACTTTTAAAATAAAATTGTAAGGTGCTTTTTATTCCCTTCGAAGAGACAGAGGCACTAATTGAAATTTTTCCTAAACAAATTTGCAGTGAACAACTTCTATGCCAACACATCCTTGCATTGTTTGGCGGGCTAGTACATGAGAATCAGAGTAAGAAGTGAGTAGATCATTTTCATTGTCTCAGCTAGGAGAAGTACTGAGAAATAAAGCCAATGATACAAACAGCTCAAAGTAGAACGTATTTCTAGCAGGCTTCCTTTTAAGAGTCTGCATCATTAATAATGTACGGCATGGAACCAGATGATGCTTTTTTCTGGAAATCTAAATCTGTAATAAAGTCCAAGTCTGAAGGAAATACTCATTGGGTTTTGAAAGCTAAAACATTCCCAAAGAAAGGATTCTAATCTGGGAGAGGTTTGCAATCACCATCAATTGCTCGAGGATCTCATGGCTGTCAGGGGGAACAATCCTGCTCTCCCCAGCCTCAGGGAGAGCAGTTAGATGCTCTCCACTGCACTGGCATTGCATATGCAGCCACAAGGTGAATTGGATCAGCTTGCTATTCCAGCTGAAACCTAATCACTTGTCTTTTTTTTTCTTTTTGCAAGGCTAGTTTACAGTCACACGAACTGAAGAAAATGACTGTTTTTTAGCTGGCCCAACCCATTTGTTGACATTTGGCTGCATAAGACTGCTTAAGTCTATTGTAAAATTACATGTAAAAATGAAACTGTCACAAATAACTGTCACACAAAATGCTTCAACTTTTCTTTAGAATGACTAGCATTATCCAGGTGGAAAAATAAAGCAGTGTACTGTGACATGTACTTGAGGTTCCATTAAAGCAAAAGAGCTGGGGTATTTTTAATCTTAGGAAGGAGGTAGTACCATAAAATACATCTTTTTACTTAAATTGCCAGACATCAGTGTTTCCTTTTAAAAATGGATCTGGTTTTATCCTTAAGTGTGAGAGGTAATGACATCAGCTTACAGTAACCACTGAAACACTTTTAAAGGATTGTAATTTCCAGACTTTTTCCTTTGGAGAGCGTGGTTATGGAGATAGTATTCTCTTCTCTGTTTTAGCTTTTCCTCATGCCTGTGTTAGGAAACAAACCAAGTACTTTTCTTTCTCACACTTAAACCTAAAATAAAGGGTTTGAGTCAGCTTGCATTGGCTTAAATATGCCGTTCAAGATACAGCAGGAGACTTTTGGAACTGAATAGGTCAGGTGAGTAATTACTTGCTTAGACTTGCCCATTCGATCTCCTTTTAATTAAAACTTTTTTTAAGTACAGAACCTGCTTGGATTTTCTTTAGATTGTTTTTGTATTCTGGAGCTTGTGATCTGGAAGCGGATGTTGTCTTTACTTTTAACGTTGTGTCACATACAGATGGTTCCTGAAATCCCATCTAATTATATTTCTATTTGAGGTTTCTTTGAAAAGTCCACCTGTCCAAGCTTTAATTCACTTACTCTGAGTGTTTGGATTATCGTTAGTAAAAGTAGACTGTGAGTGTAGTTACAAGCAGCTTATCGAGTAGGACATGACTGCACTTAATGCACCTATTTCAAATAAATAAGGTCAGAAAGTGCCTTTCCAAATCTACCAGCTTTGTTGCAGTCAGGAGCTGGGTGTTATCCTAAGACTGATTTCTATCTAAGATTAACCTGTTCTTACCCCAGGGCTAGGCTGCTTCCTTCTCTGTGCCTCAGTATAAACATTTAAAATGCACCTGTGTAAAACACCTAATATAGTCAGAATTACATCAGACTTAATGGAAAGGAGTTGAGGTAACAGTTTTTTACAGTTATAAAGCCACTTTGCCAAAGAAATAATTTTATTTCCTGCTACAGGCGTTTTTGGCCATTCAGTGGAGAAACTAGAGAGGTAGGAGATCTGAATCTTGGCTGGGGGAAAGAAAAGCCAAGGTACAAGCTCGCTCTCATATTTGACTGTAGGTGGTTCCAAGGAGAGATTTGTTTTGTAAGTTGGGTGTTGCAAATGCTGGAGGAGAGCTCCTCACCTGTCTTTGTCAGGGAGGGAAATTTGTGCTCTTTCCAGGTGTCGTTGTCTGTGGCTGGAGGAGGTTGGTTCCACGGCCTAGCTCAGTGGGTTTTTAACAGATTTTTTCACCTCTGATGCAACCCTACTCTGAAAAAGACTTGACAGGTTCTCTGTAACCAACTTACCTGTGATGCATCAAAAGGATACTTTTCTGTCTGGTTCTTTCTGGAGGTGCTTAAACAGTGAGTGTGGCTGTCCTGAAAGGATGCAGGGAAGTCTACTCTCTGCCAGGCTGAGCAGTGGGAGCCACACCACAGGAAACATGCACCAGGGAAGAACAGATTCAGAATTGTTTTCTAATACTTTTTTTCCCCCTCTTTTCTTATTAGGTGAGCGTCTGGCTAAGCCTGAAAGAGGCAAAATGCGAGTGCACAAAATATCCAACGTGAACAAGGCCTTGGATTTCATTGCCAGCAAAGGAGTCAAGCTAGTATCAATTGGAGCAGAAGGTAAAGGAACCATCTGATTTTTCTGGGCCCAAGCTGTGCTTAGCCCTTGCCTTTCTTTCATAGCTGCATGTCATTTCCCTGTGCCCTACTGTGTTCCCCTACTGTAGAATAAACCATTGAGTTAAAAATGGGATATAGTAGGCCTTTACCCTGGATTTAAATCCTATCTTCACATCAGGCTCCCAAACCTGATTACCGCTTGGGGTTACTGGTCAGGTCATCCTGCTTTTCTCCTGGTTTTCCTGAGTTGAGGAAAACTGTGAGCAGTGGCAGAAACAAATTAATTGAGATGTTTCTTTCTCAAATGAAGAAAAGTCTGAATTGAAGCATAGCAGCTATTTGTATTTAGCTTGTTTCAGAGCTGTTGGAGAAGGTCTGTTCCTGGAGGACATTGCATAGGTCAAAGCCAAATGCAGTCCCCAGCACAGGACAAGGACCCCAGAGGCTCCAGTGTTCAGGGCTTCCAGGCTTCTGTTTGTGCACCCTACATAGCTGGATGCTCTGGCTGGAAGCCTGTGCATCACTGTGTAGAGACCAGTGCGGGCAGCATCCGGGATGCCCTCCAGAACTTGCAGATCATGCAGAAAGCAGGCAGTTGTGTAGGATTTTTGTCTTTTTAGCAGAGATGGTGGGTGTTTTACAGATACGTCACCCAAGACCCGGAAGGGCTTGCAGGTTTTTATGACACTTGTTTTTCTCTGTTTTGGATCTGTGTGTAAGTCCTTCCTGTGGATTCAGGTTGTCACTGTTGCTGTGGAGACACTCTGCTTCTGTGATATTTCTAGGTTTGTCTTTACAGTGACCATGGAAAATGAGGGAGGTTTGTTATCTCCACCTTGCAGATGGAAATACTTGGTTTCTCTAGGGAAACTCCTGTCACAGGCAGGAAATGAGCCCATGATACAGTTCTGGATGAGTATTCCTTCTTTGGGAGAGTCCTGGGGCTACAGGGCAGAGCTCTGCCTATTCTCAGCTCATGAGATCAGTGCAGTCTTGGCATGCTGTCCCCAGTTTTGAACTTGGAAGCATTCTATTGGGATATCTCCTACACCTGTACCCATCCTATGGTTCGTTTGTTCCATGTCAGATCAGACAGATTACTGCAGCCACTGCAGGTGCTTATGTTTGCCTTACCAAAACCTTTACCTCAACGTACTGCTTTAACTTCGTGGAGACTTTGGAATAATTCAGAACTAGTGTCAGGGACATTGCAGACACCTGTTTACTGGGTTTGGTATTGAAGAGCAAAATGCAAGAGGTCAGTGGCTGAATGATACTGATATTTTTGCATGCAAAACTTTTCTTCAAATTTCTCAGCTTTTTCAGCAGTAGCAACCTGAGGCTATTGTTGGCCGTGAGTACTGTTTATGGAGCACAAATACATATCTAAGGTCATTTTGTGCCCTTACAAAAAGACTGATGCATCCAGTGTCTGACACAATAGTCCATATATATATGAGACCCTTTTCAGCTAGAAAACCAGAAGCTGGATCTGGACCCAGAGATGGTCTACCTTAAAACAGTTCCCATTTTCCAGAGTATGTATAAACCCTATCTCTCTTTTTCTCTTCCTCTGTTCCCTTTTTTTTTTTTTTTCCTTCCGATTCTGCTCTCCCTGGCACTAGTCTGCCTTTTACTCTTCTTCTGAGGGATTTCTTTTTTTTATCTTTGTTCCTGAGTCAGCTTTGACTGCATCCTCACAGCACTTAGAAACCGTTTGCAAGTCAAATGATCTGTGACCAAAGATCACCAGGGATCTTTGTTATTCACTGTGGACTCATAGCAGTTACCCTGTTCAGAAATAGGCTGTGAGGTGGCATTTTGTGACAGAAGTATGATTCATATCAATTGAATAGTGATCCTGACCTCCCCTGCCAAATGTTTCCTGGCTTTTCTTTGTCCTGATGCCTGTGCAGCTACAAGGAGAATAAATATGGCTTTCTTTAAACTACCAAAGGCAGCATGGCACTGCAGTTTAGATGAAGGTTAGCTTTGATTTTTATACAGAGTGCTTGGGCCTGTGCTGTGATGCCAGCCCAGGCCATGTAAGTGTGGTCACAGCATGGACTCCCCCACCCCAGTGCCTGCCTGCACACACAGACTGAGCCCAGGCCACTCTGCTTGTCACCAAGAAGCATAACCTGCTGCAGGCCTTCTGCCCGGCCCATCAGCTGCTTGGTGGACAGTAAACTGCACATCAGCTATAAAAGTGGACTTTTACTTTGGACAGCACAGCAGTTAATTCTGTCCATTAGGACAGAAGGATTCATGTTTCAGGAAGGGATTATGAACCTTCCTGAAACATGAATTTTAGGGACTTGCTTTCAGAATTTCAAAAAACATCATGCAGCAGCAAAGTAGAAGGTCAAAACCAATGAGTCAGTCATAAGTCTGCACCAAGAAAATGAGCTATAGATGCCTCAGTCAGGTTGACTGATGTAGAAAGTTTTCTATGGGGTTTTTCTCCTAGAGAAGAAAACCATCATCCAGCAGCAGTGGGGTGGTACTGGCTGAGGGAGCACACTCCTTTCCTCAGGGGCTTGTTCCATCTCTGGGTGTTTGCTGGGCAGCAAGGTCCTGTGTGAAGGGTCTGCAGCCCAGCTGTAGTTAGTTCCCTGTACACACTGGCCATCAGTGTCCTGGTTTTTCGGGGTTTTTTTTGTTTTGTTTTGTTGTTTGTTTGTTTGTTTGTTTGTTTTGTTTTTTGGGGTTTTTTAAATCTAAACATTTTGTTAGCCAGAGTCTATAGAATCAAAGTATGTTGTGGCATACAGCAGATCTGTGTAAATCTGGATCAAGGAAGACTCTAGCCAAATGGTTTTCATCTGCTTTTAAATCTCACTGTCATCTGACACTTCAGGAGGCTTCTTTTGCTGTAATAGATTCCATACTCATGTCAAATGCTCCTGGGATTTAACAGATTTAACTGAATAGGTCAAGTATGTCACCCTAAGACTGGTTTATTTTTACCTTGAATCTGCATAGAAAGTTGCTGCTTTCTTAACCAGATCTTGCTCACTTCAACGTACAGATAACTTTGGGTGAACCGATCGCTATTCTCACCTGCACAAGTAAAAGGAGAAATGAAGCTTAGAGATTTCAATGACTGCAGAAGTCCCATCTGAGTAAAACACTTACTGAAGCACCAGGCAGTGCAAGCATACATTTATTTCACTATGGAAAGAGGGGGGAAATAGGGTCTCTCTACGTCAGTGAGTGAAACATAGCATTTTATTTGTCCCTATATCCTGTCCACTCAGTTAGGGACCTGAGAGTTACCCTCACTAACAGTGCCAGCTATCTGTCCTAAATCTGACAGGACCATCAGGAGCAACATGTTTTCTGAAGACAGGAGCATGGATAATTGTCATGCTGTATTTGGCTTTTGTTTGATAAACAAAATGCAGAGCAGCCTTTATGTCACCATTGTTGTTCTGTGTCTCTAATTCCCAGATCATAATGCTATCCTGCTAGTTGTTCGTGCCCTGCAACAACTTCTCTCCATGGGGTAACCAGACTCTGTGCTGTCATGGGCAGCTCAGAGGTATCTAGGAGGGGATAACAGCTTCTGTTGTTATTGTTGGTTCTGTTTCTAACTATCCAGGGCAGGAAAGGAAGCTTAATAATTTTTGCATTTTTCAAAATGAGCTCATGCATTTAAAAGACGTGGTGGCATTTCAAAAGGCTTGTCTGTGTAGCCAGCCAGTACTGTAGTTTTTGCATACTTGGTACGATGATGGGAGCTGGGTGGAAGCGTATTCACTGGTGCAAAAAATTTCCTTCTAGTGGATGCACATGCCTCCCCAGCTTTAGCCAGCAACTGATCAACCCTCAAGTTGAATGTAAATCACGTTAATAACATGTGCTTGCTGCTGCTGTTCCTTCAACAGCTGCTGGTGGTGAAGTGCACATAGTGCTTGCAGAGGCCGTACCTAGAAAGAGCACTTGGAAAGCACAGTCAGGCTTTCAGAAAATACTGTCTGATTACTAGCCTTTTAATACGTGAACTGCTCTCACATTACTGAGTCTTCCTTATATCAGCAGGGAACAAGCATAGTGTCTTTAATTAAACATTAGATTGTTCTAGCTTTGTAGTGTTGCATTCAACTTTTTAACAATTCCTGTGGAATTTCTTTTGCTTCATCACCAGGAAGCCAAAAGCTTCATGCAAACCTGTTTTGCAACCAGGTTTTTCACTTTTGTTTCTTGGCCCATTCTACTATACTAGAAAGAGACCGGCAGCAGATGAAGGGTCCTGAATTCTGAAGGAAAAGGAGGTTGACAGTGGGGAGTGCAGGGATGGAAAACCAAGTGAGTCAGGGCCAAAGAGCATAGAGTCTGATCAGGCTGGCTGACTTTGTAACCAGGTTTCCAGGAGAAGGTTTTTAGCACTAGAAATGAAAAATTTCTTGCTTGCCTGCTTCTAACAAAGAATAACCATTTTGTCAACTCTATTTAAAAGAGAATTTAAAAAAAAAGAAAAGAAAAGGACTGAGGATTGTGTGGCTTGTTAAATGTGTATGCTGGGATGGATCACTCACTAATCTCACTGACACCAGTATCTGCTTGGCAGGTGGTAGTACTGTGTAAAGTAAAATGACATGCAGAGATGAAGTGGTAGAAACATTCTGGGTTTCCTGCACAGCAGCATTGTTTTGGTGCACTGCTAAGGAATAATCATATATGGGAACAGGGAGCACGTCTTCCTTTTTAAATGGGTAATGCTGTGAAGAAGACTGGGAGAGAAGGGATGCTTCCACCTTAATTCCAGCAGCTGACTTTATAAAACTGGAATTTGAGAATGTGACCAGAGCATAGTGCCGAGTTCTTATGCAACATTAGCGACTTAGCACTGTCTGGTTTTATGTACGTGTCTTGACCTTTATTTCCAATTAAAATCCATGGAACAGAAATATTAATTACCTGTTTCAGCTCACTGATTGATTTATTACTGTTCATTAAGCATTTTCAGCATTTAAGTATTTTCATCAGATTTTAATCAAGCCCATTAAAATAACTCAATTTATTTTCAAGTCATAAATATATCCTAGGAGAGTCCTGGCAACTGTTGTGGGTTTTACAAGCATTGGGTTTTTTGCTTTTTGTGAATCCCCATGAATGTCTATCACATGAACAAAACAAGCAAGCTGAAAATACAGATGCTTTCTTGTATATTTTAGCTGCAGTATCTCAGGTATTTGTAAAAATAGTAAGGATTTCCCTTTAAGTTGATTGCAGTGCTTTTTTGGAGGGGTGAAGAATGCAGAAAGTACAGAACTGAATACACTTGCCATCACATGACATTTTCTTGCATCAGCCTAGCAGACAACCGCCTGACCTCGAAATGTCTGTAAAAAATTAATTTGTGAGAAAACCGTCACCAGACAAACACAGTTTTTTCATGCCAGCAAGAGTAACTGTAGGTTTTTTGTACTGAACAGAAAAGTTACTGGCTGTTTAATTCCGGGGAAACTGATGACCCAGTAAGAGATCTATGTGTACTCTGAAGTTTAGAAAGGAGCAGAGACAGAGTTTTACTGCAGTAGAACAAGGTGGCCTGTCTTGTTTCCTGTCTTTTGCACCTCTAAGTCCCTAATTCAGGTGTATGTCAAAGGACAGCGGGAGCTTATAATTCTAATTTACACTGCAAGTTGCACGACATGTATCTCTAATTCACAAGTTCTCAGGAATTTGGACACGATTTCTGAAAACGTGTGTTTGAGGTGTGTGCTGCTTGTCTGTTGGTTTGAATGCAACGAGATTCATATTTTGAAATTTTTTCATAGGAAGAAAAGCATTTTTTAAACAGCTTAAAAGGAAAAATTCAAAGATTGTTACTTTTGTGTCAGAATCCAGACAGGTGTCAGTTGCCTATACTGCAAATTCTACTTGCCCCAGAACACAATGTGTTCCTGCTGGGCAGCTTTAGGAAAGAAGTGGCACAGAGGTGTCTACAGTAGTACAAAAATGGTTTCTGACAGTCTTCTTGGGACTTGAATTATTCTGCCTCCAAACAGTAGGTTAATTCTAACCACTTTCTTACTGAAAATACTCTTGTAACTTGTCATTTGTTTGTGAAAGATCCTGCCATACAGGGACCTGCCAGAGAATGATGAGTAGGAGAAAACAGCTCAGCTAGTTTCACTATCCAAAAATGTGAAGGCTGTAAATTCTGTGACAGTATATATAGATCTCTGTGCAATTTTTGTAGATATTGAGGATCAGCACTTGAGACCCATCTGCTCACTGTTTGGACTCTTTGGCTCTAGTCCATACGTGGTGGAAGCTCCTTTCTGCATTGCCCCAAGTGCCTCTCCCCAGGACCTTGATCCACCATCCTAAACAGATCGTACCTCACACACGCAAGCAGTTGCCTTGTAAAACCTCCAAGTTGTTGACCCTTGCTGATTTATATTGTGGAATCTAATGAGCAGTAAAGCACAATCTGTTCACATTGTGGTTTATGTTATGTCCTGTGCAGACTGGTCAGCGTGAGTCTTTGCTTCCTCTTCCAGCAGGATGCATGGACTTTGAGAAATGCTCTGTTGTGTCTTTTGGCAATTACATGACTGAAAGGAGTCCTATACCGGCAGTCTGATGTATTTAGTTTTGTCTGAATTTAAAATGTTTATGCTGTATGGTTTTCTTGGTAGTATCTTGTTCACAGGACAAAACCAGCTGTCAGAGCGCATGTGCTCTAGGAGTTGTCACTGATTCTTCTGGTATAATTATGCTGGGGCAGTTATATAGGTGACTTGGGGTAGACATAGGGTAAGAGAAGGAAGACTTTTCCCTTCCTCAGTTTGGCTTCTCTAAGTGATAGTAATTATGCCTGAGGAAGGTGCTTTTAGGCCCCTGTGGGGAATTACACTGATCTAAATTAGTGCTTATTCCTGATCTTTGGGAACATCTGTGTCTGTTTTGCTCTCAGTATTGTACTGCAAAAGAACCAGTCTGATTAGTGGGTACTGTACTGTACCAGTAGAGCATCTGGGAAGGCAGGGAAAAACAGTTTTTAGGAGGAATTCCAGTTTTCCATCTGCAAAAGGAAATGTTCCCCAATGCTCCTGTTTTACAAAGATTGCAGTTGCAACTTGATGCCTTCTATTTCTTCTCTTTCTACCTTTTTTATTTCCATAGAAATTGTGGATGGCAATGTTAAAATGACCCTTGGAATGATCTGGACCATCATCCTTCGTTTTGCCATTCAGGATATCTCAGTTGAAGGTAAATGTTAGTTCTTTCCTGCCACTGTTCAGTAATGGACAACTGGGGTAACTAAATGGCTTTGCCACTAAATGGCCCAAAATGTGCTCTTAAGTGAGTCACTGAAAGATCCTAGAGAGCTACCCTTCCCAAGCTGCCCTGACGTCTCACAGACATGTATGGCCAAGCTCAAGCATACTGAGATGAGTTTTTCACATGCTTCTCTTGCAAGAGATTTCAAGCGTAGCTCAAAAGGATGACTAAGCCTGAAAGTAAACTTTTGTGTTGGAGTTTGAGTCAGGGACTAGCACTGAAAATGAACCTACCACTTACTAGTCCTACAAGACTCTAGTCCCAAAAAGCTATCTCCTTATTACTGAACCTCATTAAGAAGATAATAGTAACAAAACTATCCTAGTAGACTTTTGCAAACAAGACATTTTCTGACAAGTGAAGTTCAATAAAGTACAATTTAGTGCAGTCTCTACCAAAGAGGAATTGGTGATGATTTTCTAGCATATGTTCCAGAGATTGCTGTTTTCTAAGAAAATGAGTTAATTGATGTGTTTTCTTTCTTTCTCTAGAAACATCTGCTAAAGAAGGACTTTTGTTATGGTGTCAGAGGAAGACAGCCCCGTACAAAAATGTAAACATCCAGAACTTCCATATCAGGTGAGTTACAGGCAAAAATTTAGCTTTACAATCAGTGTTACTTTCCTGTGTCTCTCAGTATATTCAACAATATTCCTGACAGGCCTCCCAAGGCAGTGCATGTGCACATTACACAGTAGCAGTGTGGTCCAGAGAGGTGCCTAGGAAATTGAAGGCAGAGGTTCTAAGAGGATCCAAGTGCCTGCATCCCAATTCCTCATTCAGGTTACAGTTGCTGCTTTCATGAAGTTCTTCAGGGCATTAAGTCCTCTTGAGAGCAGCATTTGTGCCATGGGCTAAGCAAGAGAGCTTTTGCTCTGTGAAAACTCAGAATGCTTTAGGAACCACGAAAAAAGGACTGCCTCCTAACTTTTGTAGTATGGCAGAGCTGAGAAGGGATAAGAGGTTCTCTTGCTCTGCTTTTCATATTTCCAAACTGGCAGATGTTCCAGTGAAGATTCTGTGTAACAGTGTTTTTTCCAGCACATCTTGGAGCCTTCTATGAACCATATAATGTAAAGCACTTCTAAGAGCTTAACTGCCATCCATGGTCTCCAGTACTTTAGTGGAGGTGAGGACATCTGCCTTGTCCCTAAGGAATGCACATTTTCCTCCTTTATGGCTTGTGTCTACTCATTTTTTCAACCTTGAGCTCACGTGCTGTACAGGCCATGCACAGAGAGTTCAGCACAGACAACTGCCAAAAATAAGGTGCTAACTCAATGGGCAAGTCTTAATCACAGTGGATTTTTGTAGGGGTTAAAAGGAGTCTTTATTGCAGTCTCATGCACATACAAGACATCCCGCATTCCCAGCACTTACAGAAGCACTGCTAGGTGGAAACTAAACCGGAATTAGTTGTCCCACTGCCTTACTACCTTCCCTCAGGTTCACCACTGTGTGTCTCCATGGCTGAACAATGTTCATTGTTCTCTCTTGTGTTTCTCTCGTAGTTGGAAGGATGGCCTTGGTTTCTGTGCTTTAATTCATAGACACCGTCCAGAGCTTATCGACTACGGGAAGCTACGAAAGGTACAACTCCATTTGTTTATCAGACAAGATGCTTGGCTCCTTGGAAGTAAAGAGGGAAAAGAATTAGCTTGATAAACATAATTGGAGAACTTCAGCACAAGCTGGCAGTTGCAGGACTGGGGGGGAAGGAAGGAGGGATGAATCAGTACATTCAGGCTTCTTAGTGAAGCGTGAACTTAATGAGCTTCCTGCTTGACTTTCCCTGCATTCAGACTGCCTTGTATGAGACACACGTGCCCCAATCCCAGCTGATGAGCAAAAGCTGGCAAACTCAGTAACACCAAATGTGAGAATAGTTCTGTGCTAATGTCACAGACTCGTGAGTCAAATCAGACTTAACATTTCTGTGGAGAGTTGGATAGAAACCAGTTACCTGGAGTTCAAAATGCAATAGCTCATTGAGGGGTTTGTGGGCCCTCACTGGACACTTGTCACATGCTTCCAGCTTAGCACTGAGTCATCTGCAGCGCTTCTGGGCTTCCCCTAGCACATAGGTATCAGGTGCCAAAAAGCATTTGTCACAAAACTCAATTTTACTTTAAAATTTGTTCTGGTAGCATGATACCAAGCTGCTCCAAAGTTTACTTCCTGTGTGGTTTGGAGACAAGATTGCTGAATAGATTATGACAATAACCACCTAGTGGTTTATGCTGCTCCCAATGTCTTGACCCAGCAATGGGCTAGAAGATCAAACTGGGTTCTTATCCTACTGGCATTCCTGCAGTCTGCTGAGATCCAGTTTCACTGTATCTGTGCCCATGTCACGTAGAGCATAATGAAATGTCCCCAAGAGCATAATTCACGTGTCAATGCTGGGGCTAACACAAAAAGCTTGTCTATCAGATCTCCTGGGCTGGGTGTTTTAAGTGCATGTGTGCTTGATGTTTGCTAGGGAAATAAACATAGAAGCCCATCACCAACAGACCTGGGCTCTTGGATCACCATGCAAATAGACAAAATGCAAATGACCCAATCAAGTTAGCTGCATCTCAAAGGCAATGAGTTGTACAATGCCTGATCTGCTTTTCAATAACCTTTTAGATCTTTGCTGTCTTGCAGAGCAGTCAGTTATATTTTCTGATCAGTTTTAGTGTCTGGAGTCAGCACATGATGAATAAACAGTGGGGGGAGACTGTACCTATTCACATAAACAGCCATAAGAAGAAAAGGACTTATTAGAGTAACATTTGCAGTGCCTAATCTTGGGAAAATAACCCAGCTAAGCAAGGTGTGCCTGACAAACCCAGGCTGGTAAATGCTACAGTGCACTTTGTTATCAACAAAGCCCTAAGCCAAACCCAAGCAAAAACAGAATGAAGGAAAGTGAGTTATTTGGTGCTATTGACTGCAGGTTTTTTTGGGTGAAAAATAGGGTGATTGTTCTAGCCAAATTCAATGTACACGAGAGGGGATTTTTCCTACTTGGACTAAGGTTAAATGGAACCAGCATCTTCTGATCTCTGCTTGCTTTTGATCCCATCCTTCATCCGGTTCCCTCTGTCCTCCTTAAGTCTTCTCACTCTCTCTGTATGATTTTTATTGTTGTTCTGCCTCAGTTACTCTAAAGGGATGAGATTAAATGTATGTTGGAGAATTCTACAACAGCTGAAATCTTGAGCAAATAGCTGGGAGGAACTTAGAGCCTAGTCTTTAGCTCTGGCAGTTGATGTGTGCTGAAGGGAAGTTAACCTTTTCTATGCTAGGTGTTTGAAACCCCTTTGTGGAATGTATAAACACAGAGGAGGCTGCTGAGAAGCAGCCATTACAGTGGATAGTAGATTTGAGATCCCACCTCAAGTTCTCTTCCAGCTCTAGGGAGCAATTAGTGGCATCTCAGTTGTGCGTGCCTTTGGCAATGCTGTGTCTGTTTCTGTGTATACACACACATACAAATGTACAAGATAAAGAGGTGAAATCAGTCCAAGCTGTCCAGAGTTTTGCACTGTACCTCTTGCTTGGGCAGCATTCTTTTGCAGCTTCAGTGCTTTCTGCTCTTTCACAGAGGCTGTGTAGTAGCTGCATGTCTTCCCAAAATTTAGCAATTTCTTTTGTCAGCACTGTTGTGTATTGAGTTTGTTCCTAGCTGTTTTTCCTAGTCTAGCTATATTAGTGGAACAAGCACAGTTCTTTTCTGCATATGGGCACTGTCTAACTAAAGTTATCTCTGTAGTCCAGGTCTCAACAATAGGTGCAAGTCCAGCTTGGTGTTGGTGATTCCCTGACACCACAGCTACTTGGTTAGATAGTTTCTATTTAGTGCAGGTCTCTCTGCTATTATTTGGCTCACTGTAGATAAGCTTGTGGTCTGCAAGTGAGGGGTGTGCAGAAGATGGGGTTTCCCTTCTTCCTTTTGGCCCTGACTGTAGCTCAACCGTGAGCCACATCTAAGATACTTTCGTCAAGTACAGTGATTGACTGATCCTCTGACACCCCCTCATATACCACAATCTGTGTAGAACTGTGGTCTGTGTACTGCTGTGTTATATGCAGATATTTCTGAAAATGTGAGTTTCCTAGAGTCTTCAATTCTGGCAGATATAGTAAGTGCTTGCGCTCTCTCAGTTTTCCTCCCCCTCCATCTCCTTTCCTGATTGCTAGATAATAGATGATGTTTTTTATGTTACATTGCAATAATTGCCATGGCAACCTTGTGTGCTGCAAGGACTTGGAAATAGCTGGAGGAAGAGAGGAATGCCTGCATGAGTTAGGGTTGTGGCAAAAGATGAAGTCTTTAGTCAGCAAAAGCAGAGAGTGAGCCAGGTTGGCATCTGTTTAGGGCAGGTTTGCTGTCTGCCACCACTAAAACAAAGTACCTCCTCCATGGTAAAGCTATAGATTTCCTTGTGGCTAGCCCAGCTAGAGTCTGGCAAGTTACTGTTCCTCTTCAAGCCTCTGCCATTACTATGTTCATATAAATGGAATTGCAACCAAGGCACCTCTGCAGCCCCATCTGGGTCAATGCTCTTCTGGGTGTGTGTTTCAGCTGTGGAAGGAATCGGGGGACAGGTGACTTGTCTTTTGTTTGATTTGCTGTGTTGGGGTCCCTAAAATGTGCCTGCAGCCATGGTGCTGCAGTGCAAGGCTTGAAGCTGCTCAGCCAGTCTTTACTACATTGCCCCTTTCCATGGGCATCAGCTGAAACAGGTGATTTGAAATAATGATTAGTTAGTGTACAATGGGATGGAACTGAAAGTGGTGGAGTTTGGAGAAATTTCATAGGCCTTGAGACCCCATTGTAGTCTTGGAAAAGCTCCAGGGGAAATACTAACTCTTGCACAAAGAAGCGTCATTGTTGTGATGAGCTGCTCCAGTGTCCTTGAGGCGTGAAGCTTTTTCTACAGGGAACAGTCTTGCTCGAGTGTAGCTCTCTGCTCATCTCAAAGCTAGTCTTGGACTTAGGTAGCTTGCTTTGAGTAGTGCTATCTTTAGTTTCATTCCCTAAGAGATATGTGATCACACATCTTTCTTGCATTTGAAGTAGAAATCTGCTGGCTTTATCTAGGTGAGTCTCCAGTTTCCCACATTAAAACTTCCAGCCCTTCCTTTGGGACTGCCCAAGCCCAGTAAGTTTTCCCATCAGGAAACCTCTCCCAGCTTTCAGCCAAAAATTTCTTTTTAACCTTTGGCAACAGTGCTCCTGGTGTTGTTACTTGCAAACTGATAGGAAAGCTATCTGCAGTGAGAGGTTTGCTCCTCCCTTTCCTCCAGGAGAGGCTGACAGATCATGATGCAGCTTGTTCACATGGGTCTATGCTAAGGAAGGGTGTATGTTGATACTAAACACTCTATCAGGGTGTTAACACCCATGATGGTCATGGTCAGCATAGGGTGAAATTTGCTACGCAGTGGTGACATTTCTACAGAAATAGAAAATGGCGCATGGGCTAGGGAAAGACTGACAAGGGAGCTGCCACTTGGCATTTCTGGATGCTCCTGCACTTGAGTGAAAGGAAATCTTATTTTTTTCTTCCAAAATGAAGCTAGGGCCATGTGTACACTCAGTGAACAAGGTGTATTATATACCAGCTAGTCTCACCTCCTCAAGTAAGGCTTTTGGTTACGCTATGGGTTCATAGAGGTTTCTCCACATCAGGCACACTAGACAAGTAGGTTGAAATTGAAGTGGTTCCTCTAATTCCATGGCATATTATGGTTCCTTGTGTCTGGAGAATAGTAAAAATCCACTGCCTGCTCCACTGCTCAACTCTGAAGAGGTGGATGTAGGTATATCTGATGTAGTCACCACTGAAAGTGTATTATATAGGAATATGGGGATTTGACACTACGTCACATCACATACACACTACGTATGTGACAGCTGCTGGCTTCATCACAGAATGCCTGTGCAACATTTCCTTGCTTAATATTGACTTGTTCCAGTGGACTAAATACAGATCACTGTCTGTTTTAATGGCCTTTGTGTGTGATTTACTTAGATAGGTGAAACATTGCTGTCTGCTAGAGACATTCACCCAAAGGAATATGTTGCTGATACTGGATGCCAGCCTAATACATGTGTTGATTCTTAGGGAAGTGCTGCAGGAAACGGCTTTTCAGAGCAGCTCAGTTTCCTAGTTCATGAAGGCTGTAATCTGAAGGCTACATAATGACCAGTGCCATAAAGGAAGTTTTATTCATGCCCATACCCTGTCTGCCCAAGCCTGCCTAGCTTCATCTTTCCTGCTGGGTGGGTTCAAAGGAAACTGCCTGTAGATTAGAGTTCAGGCACAGTTTAATCTTCCAAGTCAGTGCAATAGGCAAAGGCACATGATTCACGGAGAGAATAAACAGAACATGGATGCCACTCTAGAAAGAAGTTGAAATAATTTTACTCCCTATTTCCTAGTTTTTTATGTGGGTCTCAGTGTGAGTGGCACAAATGACAATATGGAGAGTTCCACCCCATCTTTCCTCCCTCCCAAAAGACACCAAACAAGATGGCTAAACACTAGCAGTTCATGCGCAATTTTTCATCCAGTAGAAGCCGCATGTCTCAACAGTAGAAACTGATAATGCAAATGTAATTTGTCACCCATGAAGTAGATTGATCCTTCACAATAATGAAGTATCATGGTTATACAGGAATATAGGAACAAGCTGGTATGAGAATCTTATACAGGTTGGCAGGTGTCTTGTTGCTGATTATTATGTTTGAATGCTGGACACAATTTGCAGAGAGTCTTTCATTTTCATGTTTTCTTGTGTGGCTCTTTAAAATCTACAGAAAATTTATATAGAGAGGAATAGAAATGTGCTAAAGAAATTACAAGGCCTGTGCAGGGGGAAAAGCAATACTCAAGGCAATCTGGGTACTTTTATATGTATTTATTTTGTAGAGATTTGTTGAAACATTTCTCTTCCTCCCACTCAACTGGTGTTCAACAAACTGTACACTAGCTAAGGACAGCACCCGTTGCAGATGTTGTTACTATTTTAGTATTGCTTCGATGTTCTAACAGATACACAGCTCTGCAGTTCTTTAAAATGGAAGTTTCAAACCTAATACAATATGAAATGTAAATGTGAGATGTGGTCTCATAATTTACTATCAGTTATGATGTGAAGCTAGTTTTAGTTTAAACTAGGTTCAAGACAAAATGCATTATTCCTTTTTTTTTGCAAGTGCACAAGACTCTATGTTAGTTATCACACCATGAGTCCCCAGGCTCTTCTTTCAAAAGGAAGCTAATTATTTCATCCTGATACCTGAGGCTTCACACACATTTTTTTCTGGACAGCACAGTTACCTGAACCAAACCAAGCTCTTTCTGAGAGAAATGCTGTGTACCTTGTTAAATTTGATGCTGATGCCCTTCCTCTGTTTCTTTTGCAGGATGATCCTCTGACTAATCTAAACACAGCTTTTGATGTGGCTGAGAAGTATCTGGATATTCCAAAGATGCTGGATGCAGAAGGTAAAGTAGAATCCAACAGCTTTTAACTTGCTTTTTCTCAAGAAATTTTCCACTTCTTCTAGGTGGATTTCTTTTGTACAAGATTTCAGTAACCTCTGAATGTTCCCTGCATGACTGTGTAGTAAATGTATAGGGAAAAAGTTAAAATGGAATAATGAGTCACATGTTCTGCTTCCCTCTTCCTCCTCTGTTCTTCAGTCTTTAGAGTTTAGGGTGGAGATCTTAGCTTGGGGTTGACACACGAGGCAGAGATGAGTAACACCTGTCATCTGCTGTCTGAAGTGTTCCTTTTCAATTATCAGGCCAAATAGTGAGTTAGTGCATGGTATAGGACTGTGTTCCTTTTGCTCCAGGGTTTTTTTGCTGTGGTCTTTCTGACAGTGCTGGTGTTCTTCCTTTTGAGGGCATGATGATATTATTATTATTATTATTATTATTATTATTATTATTATTATTATTATTATTATAATAAACTGCTTTTTCTTGACTGCTCACAAGTACTTGGCCTGAAGATCCTTCACTGACTGGGTCTGGAGACCAAGGCAGAGTTCCATGTTGTTCAGAGATGCTTTTGCTGCTGATTATGACTGCTTCCCTGAGGCCACTGGGACAGCAAAGATTACTTTTCAGAGCCTTGTCAGGACCAGCTTGGCAATAGATTTTGAAGACTGTAACTCTGGAGTACAAACAGCAGCCTGAAATAGTTCACTGGTTGTTGGCTGTTTGCCTAAAGCCAGCTGGTTTCAATGGCAGAAGCTGTATTTCAGGCTTGGGTTGGACAGGAGAAGCAGTTAAAGAATTTTGTTAAATAAAGGAGTAGGAGGAGGAAAGAGGAAAGAAAAGAGGAAAGGTGGGAATAGGACAGCCAAACCCAGTGAACCTATATTTCAGTAACTAAGATGTTCATATTCCTTGGTAGTATTTCCCAGCCCCAGAGATGAGTTTTGCTTTCCCTGCATTCATCATGCTGAGGTAAAAAAAAAAAAACCATGAGGTTTCCAGAGTAGATTCAAATGTTTCCTACCATTCTGTAGGAAATACAGACACTTCCAAAATAAGCAAATTTAGCTTCAGATCTCAGCAAAAGTAGCAGTGATGAAGAGGGTCCCTGGCAGGAGCTCTCATTCCTCTTTACTGATCTCTCTCCTCCCTCATGGAGTTGAGCTAATGTACATTCCTCCACACCATTAATTCTGATCTCTGGAGGTGTTGAGTTTCGCCTGAAACTAATGAAAGGGCCTCTTGAAATTCAAGCCATCATTGTATTGAAATGGAGGAGGGAGGCGTGGAAAAGAAGGGAGAAAATATCTTTCCAGAAGAACAGAACTGTGTGGAGGAATTGCAGTGTGTAGTATGGCTATGAAAGTCATGTCAGCCCACTGCCAGTTTGGGTTGATTCAATCCACCAATCACAGTAATATTCTCAGGACAGGGAAGTGCTGTGACACAAGACCTGCTGACATATGGCTGCACTAGCCTGGCCAGACTCTGGAGGAAATTTTATGATGAGGGAGGGGAACCAGAAGGGTGATCCTGGGTTCTGAGACACGCACATCTTCTCGGGAATGCTGGGAAGCCCTGTGGAATCACTATGACAAGCACACACTGCAGCAGGCCTCCTGGACAGTTGTGGTTCTTCCTCTCCTTTGCTTTCCTCCCATCTGTTGATTATGCTCTTAACGTGAGGTTTTTTTTGACAGACATTGTTGGAACTGCCCGTCCTGACGAGAAAGCCATCATGACCTATGTTTCTAGTTTCTACCACGCCTTCTCAGGAGCCCAGAAGGTATCGCAGGATCCCAAGCTCCCTCCACAGAGCACACCTGGTGCCGTTGCTAATGTCCAAACCTTTTTTTCTTTCTCTCTCTCCTCTCTAGCTACGGGCATCTTTATTATTATGTTCTTGGTAGAGTTGGCTGTTGGTTCAAAGTGGTGCCCCAGATACAATACATGGGGCAAGGGAGCCAGGAATTCCATTTCCCTGTAGTCAGCAGTACTTCCAATGGCACTGAGGTATGCCACACTTTGGCACACACACAGATTTAAGGGAATCGGGGGCTCTGCCTTCTCCATTTGCCTTACAAACTGCTGTCCTGCTGGCCAAGAACCTGTACCTCCTGTTCCTGGTAAATCTCAGCTAGCATGCTTGGTCTCACAAGAAGTAAAGACCACCACATAGATGCTCTGCCCAGCAGGAAACGAGCCTGCCCCCATGGGAAATAATACAATACCTATTAACATTTTTTTTTTGCCTTTTCCAAAGATGGAGAAACAGAGCTGACTGAGGTTTCATGAAGGATTTAATGAACGGCCAAAGCTTTCTTTTGCCTTATGTACGCTTCAGGTTCTAGCACCCTTGCTTTAAGGTCTGAACCTGCTGCTTTCTCAAGTTGTGCCACAAATTGAGTCTCAGTTCACCTGGGGCTTACAAAGCATGTCTAACAAGTACATCCATGGTGGTCTTGCAAACAGAGCATTGCTTATCATGACAGAGATGCCTGTTTTTGTTCATTTGTATCTTTTTTTCCTCCCCTCTTTTCTCATCTGTGTTGGAAATCAGGCAGTTGAGTCCTTGCTACTTCTGGCTAAGCCATTTTCCTGTTGGTAATGGAGTCACTTCAGGAAAACATTTTGTGGGTGAAACCTTGTACACATCTCTTGCCAAAAGCAAGCAGCCGCCTGTACTTCAGTGCCTTAGGAACAGGCAGTGCGCGTTGCAGCAGAGCAGCTCCTGTGTAGGAAGTGCACTGCGTAGGAAGGCTCTGATCTCCAGTTCCTCGGCGTACGAAGGGCCTCGAGCGCGGGCGTTCACATCTCCAAATGACTTGTTTGCATCCTTGGGCCAGGCCCCCAGACCGCAGCTGGGAAGGTGCAGAGCCCAGATCCTCCTCTCAGGATCCCCCTGCATTGGGGGGTAGGGAGGGGTGCCGCTTTGAGCCACAAGCCAACGCTGCTAGCCACCTTCTGATCCGAATTCCCAGCTCTCCGCATGGAAATCTGTTTGGCCTGTCCTGCAATGCATGATGGGAAGTTTTCTCCCCCTCTCTCACGCCACCCATGATTGTTTTGTTTTATCCTATGTGCTGCTTCTTACTTTATCCTTTCAACCTCTTTTCCTTCTCTGCACAGATATTATAGGCACGCTAAGGCCGGATGAGAAGGCCATAATGACCTATGTCTCATGTTACTACCACGCCTTCTCAGGGGCGCAGAAGGTGAGACTTTACTGCTAACAACCCCTCCCCTCACCCTGCCCTGCCCACCTGTCCTCTCCAATGAGGAATGCCAGACCCCCATCCGCCCCAGGGCGTTTGCAGGGAAGCCCAATGCATCCAGTGATGCATTTGGATATGGCATCTGTAGTCTTGCTGGAGAAGTGATGTAAATGTCCTTTCGGACAGTCTTGAGCTGCTCCTTCCCTCCAGTGTCACACCACAGCAGAGGAGAAAATATTTGGTAAAGCTGGCATTGAAAGGTGAATGGGTGTCTCCTCCGACAGAGGCAGTATCCTTTCAGTAACTAGTGGGCATTGTCCTGGCAAGGCAGTGTGCCTCCAGAAGTACCACAGTCCAGTCCGCCCACTCCAGGAAATCACAGCCTGTCCCTCTTGGGCTGCTATTCTGCCTTCCACACTCAGCCTCCACTAGGTCTTTTACTAGGCTGAATCATCTGTGAGCTGGTTACATAGTACTTTTGTGCTCCAGCCACAAAGTTCATTTCTACTAGACCTTCAGCTTTCCCAAATTCAGGAGGTTTTTCCATTCCTTGTTTCTTCCTTGTCATTCTCTTCCGTTTCCCAAACCACCTCTATGTTTTATTTCTCTTTCCTCTGCCTTGTCTGTTTCCATAGCTTCAGGCTTTCCTTCTTCCTCTGCTTCCTCTATACTCCAAAGTCTCTTTGCCTGACATCAGGACATTTGGAACTAAATAGTTGCAGATTGCCTTTGGACAAGCAATTTCCCAGCAATCCTTTGAATAAGGGAAAAATTTCCATTCTTTTCTCCCATGTCATAACCTGCCTGGGCTGCGGCCCTTCCACAAGATTACTGCTAATTTCAAATTGTAGGCTTTAGAACAGTAAAATCCAAAATCCAAGACTACATTGTTCATGTTACAAACAGAATTAAAATCTCATTGTTTCCCCCAGCCACAACTTCTTTCTCTCATTAGGCCTTTTCTATTTGAGACATGGTCCTTGTGTTGCCCATCTTGAGGGCTAATCTGACTCCAGGA
This sequence comes from Dicrurus megarhynchus, assembly GCA_013399195.1. NCBI lineage: Eukaryota > Metazoa > Chordata > Aves > Passeriformes > Dicruridae > Dicrurus > Dicrurus megarhynchus. The sequence continues at coordinate 306,396 of VXAD01008119.1, forward strand.
AGATTCCATCTCTTTTGTGCAAAGCAGTGATTGTGCAACATTGATTCAGTTACCATGCTGATGCTGACTTTCAGAGGGCAAATGCAAGCAGTAGTTTCCAGGGAGCAGCTCTTTAGTTCAAGCTTTTTGTTCTTTGCCCAGTTTCATATAAATTACATGATAATGTCTTGTTTCCAAGGAACTGGGAATGTGTCCCACAGCAGTGCAGTAGACTTGCCCATTTGGCATAATTTGTGTAGTCATGACTTTCCTGCTAGGATCCTGCTTTGTGATCCTGTGGTTTTTTGTTCAAAACATTTAAGACCAGTCTGCAAGCTCCAGCCAGCTGATACTTGCCCAGGAAGACTGTAGTTTCAGAAGTCATGCCAGCCTGATCATAAGGCCTGCTGTTTGCCAGGTGCCCCTGAGGGACTGCTCCATGCTGTCTGCTTAACCTGAGGAACTCCAGATGAGGAAACATCAAACCACAATACAAGGAGGGTTGTAGCCTGCTGCAGAAACAGCCATGCAGCTTGCCAATCTCTTCCTTTTCTCTCTGCATTCAGTCCATGATTTGGGAACCTGCTCAGCAGGTTCCATGCTCTGAAAAGTAATTTAGGTGGATGCTAAGTCTCCTGGGATAACTGAAAACAGTCTTTTACTTGCCTCAGGACCTGAACCAAGTAGCTGAGGCAAAATCTAGAGATGAAGTTTCTTAGTTACTAAGTTTCAATCCCATGTAGTCCAACAGGCTTACAGGGAAGATTTAACAGTTTGTTCATTTTTTAGCAGTCCTGGTGGGCCAGCAACTCACCTGTGCCCTGGCAGGAGTGGCACAGCTCCTTTTTGGAGCTGCCCTAGTCATACATTAGCCAGCTGCTAAGTGACACAGATTCAAACCTGCAGGCAAATGCAAAGTGATTACTGAGTACAAGCCCCTGGCCAGATGTTACTGTGTTGCCACCTCGTGCAGGGTTAGGTGACTTACTGTGATATCGCTGAATTTTTCATCCAGATTTTTCACTACTGCTACCAGGCCTGAAGGGAGAGTCCCATGAGCCGCTTTCTGCTTCTTTCACTTTCTTGTACTGAGCCTTTGAAGGTACAGGGTCCCCAGCCTGACTTGTGTGTGTAGATGGCTGCTTTTTCTCTATGCCATTTATATATATATATTTGTAGGTATACTTGCTTTGGTTGGTTTGCTTGTTTTCTAACCGCTTCTGACTTTCACACTAAATGCATGCAACTCCTGGTTGGCTTAATATTTTGTAAACTTGTGGAAATTTCTAACAATTGTTTTACTGTTTTATTAAGAGATTGTGTTTGGTGTACAGTATTTTGGAGTGGTCCTCTGAGGCCAGAGGACAGCAGCAGGCAGGCGTCTTCCCCTGAGGCAAGAGGACAGCAACAGGCAGGCATCCCTGCGTTGTGCACTGTGGGAATGCCTTCCTTCATGATCCTCCTCAGCAGAAAGATTTAGATCCATGAACTAGAGAGACTGCAAATTTTGCTCCTATCCTAAGTTCAAGTTATGGTTGAGAAGTACAGAAAAGACAAAAGGCAGATAAATTGCTGCCATTCAGTTTTTTTATTTTGATTCCACCAGAGAGCATATGCATAGATACAGCAGCATGGTATCATGCAGAATGTCCTGGGCCTGTCCTCCCCTACATTCTGAGTGCAGGCAGTACAGTGCATCAGCACGATGCTGCACTGAAGCTGATGAACTCACACAGATTTTCTGAGAATACAGCTATGCAGCTTCCAGACCCCAGGATTCTGCATCCTCTCGGTGCTGCCCGTGGGCATCTTGGCTTGTTTGGAGCCAGGGTGAGCATCCTAAATGCATTGTTGCCTTTAGCAATGTGGGGAAGCCAAAACAGCTTTTTCCACTGAACTAATGAAGGTGTAGGGGGAGCTGCCCTGGCCTCATGAAAACATCTTGGTGTGCCACTCTTCTTTTACCTAGAAGTGTTTCACTTCCGTTTTGAGGTTGCCATCACCATTGGCCAGCTCATTAGCAGTAGTGTGTGGGATATATGTGAAGGTTGCCTGAAAGCACTGGAATCCTTCTGTTCTGCCTTGCTCAGAGCACAGTGTAACATGTTGCTTGTGACATTAGTGGTGATTGTGGCCACAGAGCCTTTCCTGTGGCTGCAGCAACAGCACGCTATTGCATAGAGCAGTAGCAGTTCCAAGGCAAGAACCACTGGGAGGCAGGTACTGGTGGGGGAAAGAAAGCCTCTAAGCTTCTGCCATTAGGATAATACAAATAATGTCCTAATTGCTGACATTCTTAGGGTCTTTTTGTTTGGACAGTTGTTCAGCGTGCATATATACACACACATATTTAAACTTGGGCAGCTGGAGAAAGTCTATCATCAGATACATGTAAATATGCCTCAGTGGAATGGGGTCCTGCCTGCACAGCTGGCTGCTGCTGCAGTGAGCTCATGGGGTGTAAAAATAAGAAAGTTAAGAGTGTGCAATGAACACCTCTCCTGGAGTGATTGAGATAAACATTTGGTACTACTGCCAATTCCCTGCAGTCACTAGGCATATCATGGTAGGGCTCTAGCAATGTCTTTTTGACCTACTGTTTGGTCCCATGTCTGTAGTTTTCTCTGTATATCAAAAACACTCCATTAGAGTACAAAGTTTAGTTAAAAACGGGTCAAAGTACAAGCTTTCTTAAACGTAACTATTGTTTGCACTTTTTGCAGATTCATTTTAAGTGAAACTGCTCCTTTTCCTGTACAGGTCTCTCTGATGTGTTTTATATTAGCTGATAATCTATGTATCTCATAGCTAGTCCACTTTAGGGAAGGGGCAGATGACTGAATAGATGTTTTAACAGCTTCATTTCATTCTACAAATGAGTAAGATTGCCATGTCCCCTGGGACCTTAGCAATCCATACATCACTGTACAGCCTATGACTTCATTGCTACTCTTGCTTCTTCACATCAGCTGCAAAAATTAGAGGTTTTTTCTCAAATGTCCTTGAAGATTGAATAAACAGATAATAAACGGTCTTTTAAAAATAGAAAAAGGTTGAAACTTACCAGCTATAAATTCAGCAAAACTTATTTTGGCATCAGTCCCAAATGTAGTTTTAAGGCAGGACACAGCCTTAACAGTTGGTTTGTCGTAGTGTTGGCATGTACCCTCTCCTCCTTATTTGCACTTAGCCTCTGTAAGGAGGACTTCTCCCAGCAGGGCCTATGGGTACCTCTAGCACCTTCCCCAGGCACCAGGGTCACGCTGTACTGTGGTAAGAGGCGTCTGAGCAATACCCTGACGCATGGCACGGCACACACCATGGTAATGATAAAGGGAGCTGATAACCCACAGATATATTGTGTGCAAGGATCAGCCTGCTTGTATGTCCCCCGTGCCAAACACATGCATGGCACTCCAGACCAGACTGACTGCTTCTGAGTTCATATCTGGGATTTTTCTGATCCTTACTTTCCAAATACATGTTTTAACTTGTTGAGCTCCATGCAGAGAACCAGGGTTTGGTCTCACAAGAAAGAAAGAAAAAAACTCCAAATGTAAATAGTAACAGTAGGATCACTTTTTATTGTGAGACTTGTTTTGGAAGAGTAAGCAGAAGGATTACCCGGAAGGGTGGGGGGAAAAGAAATCCTCATCTCATCTGGATCATGAGACCCTGAATACATGGTGGGTGTATGCTCCACCAAGGAGGTGGCCCTGTAATCAGTGCCAGAAACACAGGGAAAACTGGAAGACAGTGCTGCTGGGCAGAATTTAAGGTTAAGAAGAGTATCTACCATTTTATCTTCCAAACAAAATTAGGAATTTTCATGTAAGTCCAGTCTATGGATTAACACTGTTTGGGTAGTTCTTTCCTGGGGTAAAACTATGGAGACAGTCTCATCAGCTTGACATCACTCTGTTACTGCTGTTCCAGCTCAGAATGCTGGTATGGGGAGTGGAGGTGGCAGCAGGAACTCCCTGTCTTTGTGAAGAGGTCACCAGGGTCCCTCTGGTAGGAATCAAACCACAAGGCCCTCTTACAGAAGCAGCTCCAGAAAAAGCATAGAAACGTTGGTTGTCCCACAACATATAAGGCAGAATCAGTACAGCTGAGAATCTCTGAAGGAACACATTCACCTGAGAAGGATCAAAGTAAGTCATTATAGAAGGGCAGATGGAAAGCAGAGAGGTCAGGACAGATGTTTCAAAGTGCAGACAGGTTGCTAGAGCTAAGGGTAGGAGATTTTACCTTCAGGTATGTAGCAGGAAGCTAAATTGCAAGTTTTGGTTTGGGGTTTTTTTCACACTTTTCCCTTCTTCTGTTTTTCTTCTCTTTGTCAGGCGGAGACAGCAGCAAATCGTATCTGCAAGGTGCTGGCAGTCAACCAAGAAAATGAGCAGCTCATGGAAGACTATGAAAAACTGGCCAGTGATGTAGGTGTTGGTTTCTGAGTGGTGGTATGCAGAAAATAATTGCATTTAATGCTGATAAGTAATCTTGCGGAGTGCTATTGACCCACTGCTATTTTCCCTGGGAAATTACTGCTTCCTCTTCAAATTGAAGACTGAACATACCTTAAAGACAAGAGCAATCTACTTTAAAACAGAAAGCTTCCATAGAGAAGCTTTGGATTTCTCAGTTTAATAGAGAACCCAGAAATGCTAAAATTGAAGGAAAAATCAAGCTGGCTTAACTTGAATTTGTCAGGACTATACAAGTTCATTATATCTTTCATACAGCTTGTATGCTAGTATACTGTAGAAGTCAGGATCAGAGAATAAAAGTTAGAGATAATTGAGGAAAGAAATATACTGATAATGGAAAGAATCTGTGTCAGATACAAACTGGAGGCTTGTTAACTGAGAAGGCTTACAGACTGACAGCAGGGAAACTACAAAAGAGACCAATTGTGGACTGGAGTATGTTTGTGGTAGATAAGTAGGGAAAAGATGGACAACAGAAAGGCAAACATAACACATAAGCCTGGTTTCAGCCTAATCTGAAAAGCATAGGGCACTACTCCACTCACTGTGGACTGCCCATTGCATTAGGATTTTGCCAGCTCTCCAGATAGGTTTGTTACGGAGGTATATTCAAAGGGCTACACTGACTTTGAGGAAGCTAGAGTGGGAAAAATGTATCTGAAGGCAAGAAATTGATTTCTCCTGTCAGATTCTTCTGGAGATAACGACTTACAGCATCCTTTTGTCATGCAACAGTCCAGCAAAATTCTTAAGGCTTTAACATAATCTGAGGACATAGTTTTGGTCCTGGTGGTGCAAAAACTGTGCCTTAAGCATGTTGGATTGGCATTGCTGCAACAAGCAGTACTACTTAGTGTGGTAGGGAATGTGCTGCTCATTAAAAAAAAAGTACTTCCAGAAAAGCTGGCAAACTTTTCTTCACAAGCCCTGCTGGTGGCAGATCTTTCTGACAGCAAACGTAAAAGTAAATGGTCCCTTATGAAATCAGAGCAACACCTGCAGTTTTAACACAATTTTCAGTTCAAGGCTTACTGTCATTGCTCCTTCAGCTGCTGGAGTGGATTCGTCGCACCATCCCCTGGCTGGAGAACCGGGCCCCAGAGAACACCATGCAAGCCATGCAGCAGAAACTGGAGGACTTCCGGGACTACCGCCGCCTGCACAAGCCCCCCAAGGTCCAAGAGAAGTGCCAACTTGAGATCAATTTCAACACCTTGCAGACCAAGCTGCGGCTCAGCAATAGGCCAGCCTTCATGCCCTCAGAAGGGAAAATGGTCTCGGTGAGTGGGGGTAACTGCTTCTGTGTACCATGCCTAAAAAACAAGACTCCCTTTCTGCCTGTGGGTGGGCAGAGAATGCCCACCTTCATAGTGAGATACTCTGTGGGAGGAGCCCTGCAAGATACAGATCAGGGAGGCCATGACAGGAGGGGATCAAATGATCATTGCTTTCTTGTGTCTAAATCAGACTCTTAGTCTCTTCCCAAATTGCATGTCTTTATGAGGAGATGTCTGGGTGCCTTTCGTTCTTTTTTTATTCAGAAACTGTTGAGTTTTATTAAAGTTTCACGTAGGGGAACTTTAAAACTCTAGAAGTGTTTAGAGAGGCTTTATTCTGCAGACAGTTATATCCTGGCACTTCTAGTCCTGCTTGTCTCCCTGACTTGTCTGCAGAACCCTGTGAGGTGAAAAGCCCATGCTCACTCCCTCCAATCAGCTGGAGCCATGTAGCTCACTGAGACTAATGCTGGTGAACATCTTCCCTCCATCTTCTAACCTGCCTTTCCTTTTCATGTTCCTGTCTCTAGGATATAAACAATGCCTGGGGTGGCCTAGAGCAGGCTGAGAAGGGCTATGAGGAGTGGTTATTGAATGAGATCCGGAGGCTAGAGAGGCTGGATCACCTGGCAGAGAAGTTCCGGCAGAAGGCATCCATTCATGAGTCCTGGACAGATGGTAATGCCAACGTAAATGCTTCCTATTGCCTGACACAGTGCTGACTGTTATGTAGGGAGGAAGAGATGGGTTGTGCATGGGTCCTTCCATGAGAATTTCCTCTTGAGAAGGCTAGATTTATTTCTTATTTTATTAGAAAATAATGTATGAAAACCAGCTTGATCTCTGTTCTGCATCATGCAGTCAACATTGGCATTCCCTAACTGTTGCAAAGTGAGAACTTTGGATAGAAGAGAGCAGCTACAGAGCAAAGGAAAAGTTTCTGTACTGTAAATGCTACCATTGGCTTTTACAGGATCAGCGTAGCCCATTTTGCACATACTGAGATGAGTCCAGTATAAACTGTGACGATGCTGGCTTAAGCTGCATTGTGTGCCCTTCTGTGCTGTTAATGGCAAACTCCCACTTTGTGGTTTGAAAGTGAGCACTGTGCTTCTGTGGGCCAGCAGGCACGGGGACAGACCTCGGGCAGGGTGACTGGAGTGGGGCCGATGCCCTTTTGGGGGCCCTCGAGGGTGCCTGGGTGGCGGGAGCTGGCTTTGGCCACCCTGGGTCCTGTCCTTCATTCTTCTGTCCTTTGGCTCCCTCCGCAGGTAAGGAAGCAATGCTGCAGCAGAAGGATTACGAAACTGCAACCCTCTCGGAGATAAAGGCCCTGCTGAAGAAACACGAGGCCTTTGAGAGTGACCTGGCTGCACACCAGGACCGCGTGGAACAGATTGCTGCTATTGCACAAGAGCTCAAGTATGGCACCCCAGCGCATGTCCCATCTTTGGGGCCACAGAGGCTTAGTGAGCTTTGCCCTCTGGAGAGCAAAAAATCCATCCTCATACAAAAATGCTGGGAATTCCCAGTGTTTCCAAACAGTATCTAGGATACTGCTACCCAGTATCCGGACGCACCAGAAAAGCAGGCCAGAAAATAGATGAGTCGTGGTTGCTGTTGAGGAGGAGGCAGCATTATATTCCTAAGCCAAGTTTCCATCCTCTTCCAGTTCATTATGCTGCCATGAACCCTTTCCTAAGGAGCCTGACCTGCTGCTGGCACCTGCTATGTTTCAGAGTTGTAACACTATCATACTTTTCCAGGAACAAAAGGAAAGAGGAGAGGATAGGAGTGTCTCAGTTTGCTCTCTTTTATAAAAAAAAAGTCCTCCTTATTCTAACAGGAAAAAAGCTGCTTAAGCCCATCATGGCCTCATTCTTTCCCCCAGGAGTACTGTACTGTGTGCACTCTGTTCAGCACTTGCTACAGGGCATCCTCACAGCAGATCAACTCTTTCCCTGCTCCCCTCCAGCATGGAAACCTTTGCCTCCACTCCCTTTCCTGGAGTAATACAGGTTACCAGGAGAAATGTGGGGGCTCATCAGGATTGCTAGAGATAGCAGGCAGGCAAAGAGCTATTGGCTGCAGCACAAGGAGATTTTGAAACCCTGAATTTCTCTTGGCAAAAAACAGCCTGAACTACTTGGTTTTGACTCTGTTTCCTGTTTTAAAAAGATTTATGTATCACACTGGCCTATCTAAAGTTAATGTCTGGGCCAAGATCAGTGCTCTTAGGCTGAAGAGCTGTTTTTCTCTAAAAAATTAGGATTACTGCATCATTATCTTCTTTAACAACTGAGATTTACAGAATTGCTCTCTTGTCCACTGGAGGATTGACCTTGGAACAATAGGAGGGTTCAAGGCAATCTTCCATGTCAGTAAGATTAAAACTGAGTCTGTCTCGTCAGCAAGCATTACCTGACCTGCCACTTCCAAAGCACACACTTCATGTCAGCCAAAGCAGCTGCAGCTGGAAGAGCAACAGGGAGGACTGGGGCCCAAGCTGTGGGAGAGGTTATTTCTTCTAAAGTGTGAGAGCAGCAGGCTCTGCTATTCTTATAAAAGCCACCGTCCATTTCAGCAAAGAGGCCATGCCCTGAAAAACCATGGCAGAGCTCCTTTTCTCCCCCCAAGACACACTGCCAGAGAGATGCAGAGGGTGTGGAGGAAGGCACTGCAGCTACCCGTGGCAGGAAAGTTTTGGGGGCATGGCACTACTACTACTGCTCCCTAGCAATAGTGGTCCAGCATGGGTGTGTTACAAGTCAGACTTTCAGAAGGAGTTCTTTCTTCTGCAGTGCTGGCTCTGCAGTAAAGTAGATCAAGCAACTGATCTGGATTTAAAACCTAGCAAAGAAGTTATTTTTAGCCCAAATCAGTTTCCTGGCTAGTTTACTGGAGGACTCCATCAACAGCTGTGCCCACACACCTCAGGAGGGCAATACAATGGTATGAAGAAACACGGTTGGGGGAGGCAAGAGTGTAACCTCCATTACTGCTCAGAGAATTGCTCATCAGATGGCTCAGGGTCACTCAGTATCCCAGTGATTTATTCTGGGTTTTTCTTTCAAGGCTGGCACTTCCCAGATTGGCTGGTCTCCCTCTCCCTGCAGATTTCTCCCTCTTTGACCATGTGCAGAACCATGAGCACAAAGCAGTGCAAGGCCATAAGCTTTAGCGTGTCCCTGTGCTCTCCTTTCCCCAGTCATACTTTCATCAGCCTGTATTCCTTGAGTGTCAGCCTATAGATATGTCAGCAAAGCACTTCTTGTCAGGCATCTAGGAGAGAAACCTACACTGTTATTCTGGGATTGTCCTAAATAAGTTTACTGGGTTATGTAATTTAGCTATTCCTTGCCACCTGTACTATGCAATTCTTAGGACAATCTTAAGCAGTTTCTTAGTGTTTCTAATAAAATCTTTGCTTTCCACTCTGAAGTATAAGCCACAGTTAGTTAGCCTGCATAATGTTCTTAAGCAGAGTACAGGAGCAGATTGCTCCACTCATAATCTCCTTATTTCCAGTCTGAGCAAAAGTCTATACTCCCTTCCCCCTTTGGCAAGTTATTCCCATCAGGTAGCCAGCTTCAGTATTTGTTGAGGCCTTGGGTGGTCCTGTTCTGTGCTGTTTGATGTACCATAAACATACAGTGTCTCCTAAACTAGATCCTGATATCATCCTGACTTGCTTTATTTGCCGAGACCATGATCTCTTTGTCTGAATCTGTCTTCAAGACTGATCAAGGTTTCTAATGGGTTTCTCTTATTTCTGTACAGGGTCATTATTTGACTACTTCTCATTTTTTTCCCAACCCTTTATAGTGAGCTGGACTACTACGACTCTCCCAGTGTCAATGCCAGGTGCCAGAAGATCTGTGATCAGTGGGATAATCTGGGTGCCCTAACCCAGAAACGTAGAGAAGCCTTGGAGGTGAGATATGTTACAAGTTGGACCTTCTGGGTAGTGCATTTGTGGGGGGCAGGCTGCAGTGTGCACAAGCAATATCAGCTCACTTGTGAACTCCTAGAACATCCTGGACTGTAAACAAGGGCTACATTTCAGTATACTTAGGCTGCTTTTCTTCCAGCCCAATTATGGTGCCATTTATTTGCTCAGGCTGTTGATTTTTTTTTTTGTTTGTTTTTTTTTTGTTGTTTTTTTTTTGTTGTTTTTTGGTGGTTTTTTTTGGTGTTTTGTAATCTCATTCTGCATGAAAAGACTGTTTTGTTTTATTTCAAAGGACCTTAGATTTATTTTATTTCTCTTAGAGGAAAAAAATCTGTCCAGTGTGTAATATCTAACAGCAGAGAGACTGACATGCTATCCTGGGAGCACCAAGGAGATCTGAAAGGAAGGAGCAGCTCAGACAACCCATGTATCTATGTGATTATTATTCTCCAGCCATCCTTCCTGATTTTCTTTCTTCTTTTCCTTCTTGTGCATGCACAGAGGACAGAGAAACTACTGGAAACAATTGACCAGTTGTACCTGGAATATGCCAAACGAGCTGCCCCTTTCAATAACTGGATGGAAGGGGCCATGGAGGATCTGCAGGACACGTTCATCGTACACACCATTGAGGAGATCCAGGTACAGAGCAGTCATTTGCACCAGTTAGGTGGGGACAGTGAGAAGTTTGGGGTCTCCTGAGTTGCATGAATTCAGAGTGGTATGAATTTATAGGTTATATTTTGGTGCTTCTGCTCTATTGAGTGAGCCTTATCAAGAGAAATAAAAATGAGTATGTTTTTCCTTGATTTCCTCCAAAAACCTGGATCCGAATAGATATAAAACATTCATACATCATCCTAGCTGGACACAAAAACTGAAAGATTTTTCAGAGAAACTCCAGAGCCATAATAATGGAAGCCTGAAAATTGAGAGAACCTTTTAGGGTCTTGTGGAGTTTTTCTTAACCCACAGGAGCAAAACTTAGTGCTGCTCACAGGGTCTGCAGGTCAATTCATTCTCACATGGAATGTCATGTCCAGGTCATTTGGTCTTATGTGACTGACAGGATGTACCATGAGGACAGTTGAGCTGCCAGCTGTTTTTTGGTGCTTTGGAGCACAAGAAAAATCAGAATTGTCCTCTTTGGTGCTGAATTACCATTTGAAATCAAAGTTGTCTTGCCTCCTCTAAGATAACAAAGACAAGTATCTCATTTTTTCACCTTCTGAAAGGGCGTTAGCAAAGCAACTTGAGGTATATACAGGTAATTTGCTGACCTTAGAGGGCAGGAATTACTCTTTCCTGGACTGCAGTGAGGACTTCTATTTCACCTGCTTGATGGGCTTGTGAAAAGAATCCAAGTCAGCTCTTTGCTGGAATTGCTGACAGGAGTGTGACCATCAGTGAGGCAGCAAATGGGAGACCTACAGCGAGCACGACAGCCAGGGCAGGAGCAGAGTAGTGACGGTTACTGAGATGCCCTCCTGAACAAAGGGCTTTGTTAAGTCTTTCATAATGCAAAATAAATCTAAACAGCACTTAAACACTTCCATCATCTCCTTGTGACTGTGTGCAGTGTCTTTCCCAGCCCCCAGACTTGTACTACGTCTCTATGGCCACTGCAGCAGCTGCAAAGTAATGAGTCACCGTGTAAGGAAGGAATTTTACAGAAAGTAGTTAACAGTGTGTGTCGTGAGAGAGAGCAGTCAGTCACATGGTTTACTTTCATTCCCTCTTCTGTCCACACTGTTCCCTTGGTTATCCCTGCACACACCTCTGTTTCCCATTCATTTTCCTGCCTCTTTCCCTGCGTTTGCTTCCCTAGACTTGATCTTCTAGGTTTCTGGGATGAAGTACCTTAAAGGCCTGTAGAAGCAGTGGGAGATGAGCCAGGACCAGCTGGCTTGTCAGCTGGCTACAGACTACCAGCAAGCACGCCCCAACCATCAGCCCTTGGAGCACAGCCTGGGCACCGCAGCGAGACGGGGAGCGGGAAGGGCCTGCTGTGGTCAGGGAGAACGAGCTGTTTTCCAGCAGCAGGAGCATGTGATACCTGTGCAAATTTGCAGTTGTCTGGAAGACCTTCACCTGGTTCTAAATGATTCTAATGAAATTGAATCTGACTCTTAGTACTCATCTGGAGTTACTTTGGGTACAGAAGTAGTGCATACCTAGTGGGAGAAGAAAACTTAGCGCATTTAAACTAGTGAGACTTTTTTTAATAATAATTCTAGTAGTCAGATCTTCTTCCCCAAAGAGGCTGGCAAGCAGTCACTGAGCAGTGTTGCAGAAATAGTTCTCCCTAAATTATGAGCCATTATTATTCCATCTTTTTTTGGTATGTGATCTCTGTCACTGGTCAACATGGGACAGAAAGAGGGAAAAAAAGACATCATCATTTGACTACTTAAAACATCCCATTAGTGTTACTGAGAGAACCTGAAAAGTGTATTAGAGTAGCCTGCTTTATATGCTGGGAGGATGTTAGCTTTTGCAGTCACTTCAGGAATATGTTTGCTGAAGAGGCTATTTCATAAGTAATGTTCTTACCCTCCCTTTGCTGCCGCCTACCTTCTGCAGGGATTGACCACAGCTCATGAGCAGTTCAAAGCCACATTGCCAGATGCCGACAAGGAGCGACAAGCCATCCTGGGAATCCACAATGAAGTCTCAAAGATTGTCCAGACTTACCATGTCAACATGGCAGGAACGAATCCTTACACTACAATCACCCCACATGAGATCAATGGCAAATGGGAACATGTGAGTTCTTTCCAGCCTTGCAGGGTGATGGGGGCAATGTCACTGCTCAACCACTGCAGGCCCAGGAAATGGATTATTTACTCTGCAGTTAACCTCTCATGTTTACTCCTGAGTTGGGTGTGGTTTTGTCATTTGGTTTTGGCTCAATTGCCATGTGCTTGGAAAGTAGAAGACATCTTTGATATAAACGCCTAAGGCATGTCAGACCCCCTTTTACATGCTAATTTTAAATGAAAGTTGCTAAATTTAAAAGCTAAATTTAAAATTTGAGGGTTTTGATCTTCAGTTGACCTGCATGTATAGCATATAAATCAGTATCCTTTTTCACCATTCAGCCCTTCAGATGTTCTATCTCTGCAGCCAAGTAGCCTTTCGTTGCTGTAATCCTAAAACAGCAACTAGTGCCCATACCTGTTGCGCTTATGGTTCTTACTACCAAACAAAATCACCAAAGTGAGATCTGAACAGAATCCTGCAACTCAGTTAACATGAGCCATCAAAAACCCAAATAATGACTGGAAGCTGCTTCTGGTCTTCCATGGCCTGACATGAGTTTGTGTGTATCCTACAGCAGATAAGGTTCACGTTCCATGAGCTTGCCCACTTAAACCATATGAATGTGATTTAAACCATATGAATGCTTGTTGTCAGTGCAAACACCCACTCCTCCCTCCCTTGTGGCAACTTCTGCATTTACTGTACATGTGCCTTTGTGTGTCTAAACTGCACACTTGCTTGTTGTTGTAGGTGCGGCAGCTGGTTCCCAGAAGGGATCAAGCCCTGATGGAAGAACATGCTCGCCAGCAGCAAAATGAGCGACTTCGTAAACAGTTTGGTGCACAGGCCAATGTCATTGGACCCTGGATCCAGACCAAGATGGAGGTAGTGCTTTGCAAATTTTGAAACAATCTGTTTTTCTCTGTGATCTTCACTGGTATTCTTGTTTGTGGTCTCTCTTGACCACTGTCACAGCCATTCTTTCTTCAATGTTACAATAAGAGAAACATCATAGAAAATACAAAGAATATCAAGATTAATATTGGTTACTGAAGTGCTTGTACTTTTCTTCCCCTCGCTCTAGTACCAGAAAAAAAGCATTACTTAAGATGGGGAACACTGGTATTTTAAGATTTGTGTTTAAATGCAACAAATTAAAAATCCTAGATCAGAGACATAGTTTGTGTAATTGCTTTCACAGCAATGATCTTGATACGCATGACTAAATAAATACAATTAACATACCAAACATCTGTAGAGGAGACATTTTTAAGGGAGATTTCTCTTTAGGTAAGATTTGAGTTAAAGTAATTGGAGTTGATGAAACATAAAAATACGAAGCTATTACTGATGGCAGGAGCTGGAAAGAAGATTACAGAAATATGTCTGTATGAAGGAACTAACTTAGTGGCAGACAGTACACCAGAAAAAGATCTGGCTTGGTACATTACTAGCTTATGGACTGCAGTTTCCTTTTCTTTTGTATCCTTGTATTAGACACATCGTATGTGATTCACCTCACTTGGAAAATGTTCAGGGCTGTGCTAAATTTTTTGCTGATGCTGTCTCAGCTCCTGTAAAGTAACTGCTCCTTGAGATTATTTTCTTTTTGAATCATCATCCTGTGTGAGAGTGAAATTGCTGCAATAAATGTCAAGCATGTTGAGGCTCATCCTTGCAGCAGAGCCTAACTCCTTTGGCTTTGCTAACGCAGGAGATTGGCCGCATTTCAATAGAAATGCATGGGACCCTGGAGGACCAGCTCAACCACTTGCGGCAGTACGAGAAGAGCATTGTGAATTACAAACCAAAGATTGACCAGCTGGAAGGAGACCACCAGCTGATCCAGGAAGCGCTTATCTTTGACAACAAGCACACCAATTACACCATGGAGGTAAGTGTTTTGGCAGCAGATCAGACAGCCTCATCTGCTGTGGCCAGTTAGCGTCAGTCACATCTAGTTCTGGCAATGTGTTGGGGTTCTCAGGAAAATGGAGAGCTGGATAAAATGGCCAAACATGCAACAACATGTCACTGAATTTCATTTTTGCCTTGCTGTACTTCATGCCAAGCCATTCCAACATACTTCCAAATATAGACAACAGAAACAACCTGAATGAGATCCACAGTATTGCTTGAAAAAATGACAGGTCTCGTTTCTCCTGCCACCCGATTGTGTTAGCTGGGATTAGAAAGGGAAGTGCTGATGATTTTGAGCTGCCACTACCTGGCAGAAGAAAAAAGTCCAACAGAAGTGTTTTTTAAAGTTGGAGACTGGCTTTCTGTTGATAACGTGAGGTTTCTTGGGAGCAATCTGAGTTCAACATGAGTCCAGCTGAACACAGGCTTTGAAACTGGTTTTTGGTTTCTGGGCAGCTTTCCATTAAGCAACAGCAGAGGCAGGGGAGCACCAGTGTCATCCAAACACTGTGTTTTATTTAGTTTCTTGGTAAGGAGAGTTTTCTGCTTAACTAAGTCCTGGAAGCACTGGGTTTGTTTCTCATTTGTGTTACAGGCCTCCAGTATGTTGCTCTGTCCAGGCAAAGGAACTTGCAATAGGACCAGGTTTTTCTTAAGATCAGAAATTGGCCTCTTCAGTATGGGGTTTTTTTGGTCAAAATTCAGATTTTAAACACCTGCAGATTAGAAGAAATTTTCTCTGACAGAATGGACACCAGGACTGCCTTGCACACCAGGATCATTTAATTTGCAAAAAGTAGCACATCTGATCCACTGGCCTCAGAAGCAGAAGAGTGACTTCTTAATTTCAATATTGTCCTGACCTCTTTTTACAGCATATCCGAGTGGGCTGGGAGCAGTTACTAACAACAATTGCTAGAACCATCAACGAAGTGGAAAACCAGATTCTGACCCGTGATGCCAAAGGAATCAGCCAGGAACAGATGAATGAGTTCCGGGCTTCTTTCAACCACTTTGACAGGGTAAGTCAATGCTGACTGCAGCTTGGTAAGCTGCAAGGTTCCATGTGGACTGCACAATGCAATAACAAACAAGCAGTCACTGTGATAAAGTGAGGTCACAGAAGATGTTTCATTCTTTAAAATGCCGCTCCTGCAGAGCAGTCATTTCTGTGAAGACTGCCAAGTGATTGTTAGCCTGGGAGAAGTATGTCTTCACAGGAAACTGCAAAATTTCCTGGTAAAGCAAAAGTGTGGAGAGGTTTGAAGTCTTTTTTTAGGCAATTAGACTTTTATCCATTCCTCTTCAGAGAGCAGATATTTTGATTTATAAAATTCTTGAGACCATTTGTTCTCCACTCTTCTGTACCGTCTTTGCTATATCTGAGGGCAGCCTGTCCTCAGACATGAGCAGTGTTTTTAAATTGCTGAACACTGGCTATTTCAGCCCTTCTCTAGCTGTCTAAGAAAAATAAACCATGGCTTCTCTCCTTAGGAGAGGGACCCATAAAGTCCTGTAGATTTTATATTTTGACCTTCATATCATTTGCCCCTTCCAAAGTTCACAACAGTCCGAATGTTAATGCAGACTGAACATGGGTTTCCCACTTTCATCTGTTTGATTTATGAAGGCTTAACATTGACTTTAAAAGCTGGGTTTTTTTGAAGAAAGTCACTTGAAATTGGCCCCACCATCCTGTCTGTAGCTTCCTTGATCTGGCCAGCGGTGGTGGCAGCAGGCAGGGGCTCTTCAGTGCTTGGGGGCTGTTCTGAGCTAAAATTCTGCAGGATGGGTGGGGATTCTTAGTTCCTGTAGAAGCTTGTGTATTATTTCATGGGTACATCCAAACGCTGGGGGAGTGGGCAATGAGCAAAGGGAAGAGCAGCTGCCGCCAGGCTGTGTTGTGCTGCACTGTACATCTGTGGTCTTTGCAGAGCTGAGCACTTGAAACAGCTTTGCCAGTCAAAGCTCCACCTTGTGTGCAGGTCTCATAAATACAGCCATAACGCTGCTCCCCTGAGCTTCAGCTGTTTTTCTTTGTCTGTTCCTGGGATGCCCTGACAGCTAAGCTTCCTTGGGTGTGTTGCCAAACATACCTGCCCTCACCTACTCCTTTAATGGAACTTTTGACTGTAAGATTAAGGCAATGCTTCCCACTGCCTCTGCCTGCTCACCTGCACTCTGGGTTACTGGTGAAACACAGGGCTTCTGACACTGGATAACAAGCAGTGATGCAAGTAATTCACTTGGGAGATTAAGATCTTGAGGCTTCTGAGCATCAGCTGTTTTTGTCATTCAAATGCTCTCAAGATGGGATGAACTCTCTGAGAAGGAACTGTTCCAAGAGCATTTTTAGCACATCCTAAAATGTCATTGTGATATCTAATGTTGTGCACTTTTTATTTTTCTTCCCTGTCTTTTTATCTGCATGTCATTCTTCCTCTTCCTCTCTCCTCACCCACTGCATGGTGCACCTGTTTGTTGTCCTTTCACCTCCCTTTGATCTCCCCTGTGTCTCCCTTCCTTCTGCCCCACACCGTCACTCCACTGGCACTGCATGTCCTGCTGCCTGGCACACCGCATAACCAGGACCACTCCGGCACACTTGGCCCTGAGGAATTCAAAGCCTGTCTCATCAGCTTGGGTTACGATATTGGAAACGATGCACAGGTACTGAATGCTAGTGGTGAACACAGACAGATATTAAACTGTGAAAAAATAACAGTTTTTTCCTTTCTTTTCTTGTTTGTCTTAATCCATCTGTCACTGTTGTTCTTGTGTTTGACTATATATACATCACTTTTCTATACTACTTCCTCTCTAAATGCACTTTGGTATCTATTCCTTTTTAATTCCTTAATTTTTTGTCTTGGGAGAATTCCTTTTATGTCTTCAACATGTTCTGTTTACTTCTGTGTCACTTAAAACTCCTTTTCTTGTCCATTCCTCAATCTGTCTTGCTTAATATCTTTTTGCCCTTTTTTCATCACCAATATGTTTCTTGTGTGTAAACTATTCCATGTCCAAAACCACCTTTGCTTCTTCATGGTTTCACAAACTATCTTTCCTGTGTTATTTTTCATTGTCCTGTAAATCCTTCCTTCTATCTTCTCCCCCCCAAAACTCATCCTTTGTAATGTCTCCTGTGGGTTCATTTCTCCCTGGACTGGTCTCCCTTTTCTCTCTTGGCTTTTTCCACCTTTGCGTCATTCTCTGTAGAAGAAGACTGGTATGATGGATTGTGAAGATTTCCGAGCCTGCCTTATCTCCATGGGTTACAATATGGTAATGTAGAGTCCTCTGTCGCTCCTATTCAAAGTGATTTTGTAGGCATCTGCAAAAATACAGGGAGAATGTGTAGTGAATCAAGGTAAATATAGACTTATTTTCCAGAATTATCAACAGTGTTAAATCTAGTCTTAGTTGTACGTGTAAAATTCTTGTCTCACAGGTGTAGCTAAAGGTAAAAAACCAGAAATAATTGAATTGTCTAATTCCTGGATGGTTCAAATAAAAATTATGTTTATCAAACTGTGTAGCTCCTAGTCGAAGAAACAATAAGCTTCCTCATATTGGTGCCTGCTCTCTGCACAGCACACACAATCTCCCCCCTGAATATCAGTTGAAATCATTTGGAAGTATACACGACCTCACTTCTGAATACGCTCAGAATGCTGCTCCTCTCGTTCCTACCATTTGTTTCACATCTCCTTTCCTTTACATGTAAGTTCAAGTTCCAGTCATTCTCCCCAAAGCTTTTCCCTCACAAGAATACCTGAATATTCAGAGCAGTAACATATAGCACCTTGAGAGGCATGACAGCGAATAGGAAGAGCTTCACCAAAGACTGATGCTCCTCAAAGGGCAGGAGAAGAGCACAGTGCAAGCATATTCATCTGCACTCTCGGTGTCTTTGCTCCTGATAGCAGGCAAAGCAGTTTAATCATCTTACTCATCAGCCCAGTATAAATACAGACTCTTTGGTGTAGCATGCCAAGACAGTAACATTTGATTAGGCATCTTAATTAGTCTTGAAGGTATACTGTTCTAAATGTGTTAGGAGAGCCTGTTCCCAGGAGAAGACTCAGTTCTGGTCTCCCCTCCTCCTTACCTGGGGAGGAAGGAGTCCCAGAGATGAGAACAGATGACCTTTCGTTTAAATGCAGAAAGAAATGCAAAAAACTACGCTACAAGGTTTTGGCTTCCGTAGCAAAACTTCTCTGTAGGATCTTCCCTGTAGAGACTACTTCCCTGGGCCACTCCAGATATGCAAGTCCTTCTTTCCAAAGCCTGCCTATTAAAGATGAGTGAGATACTATGAAATATCCCAGAGACATTTCTTCTGTTCTGTCAGCTGAAGAAATTTGTAAAAGTTCTCTTTAAGTAAATGAAAGTAAAAGGATTTGAGAAGTGCAGATCTTCAAATACTGCTACAGACATCTAGTGTCGAGAAATTTGGGTCTTCCTCTGAAGTCAGCTGGTATCGTTCCCCAGTAGGAGCATTGTCCTAGAGCTGGGTGTTATCCTCAGGCATAGCTGGCAGTGTTTTATTCCAGAGGACAAATGAGTGGCAAGCATTTGTACACAACAGCAAGCTAAAAAAGAACATCCTGATTAAAACCCTAGAGGTGGTTTCTATTTGGCTTTGTTTTCTAGCTATGAGATGTGCTGCTGAATGGTTTCTCCTCACTTTGGTAGCACTGCTGCCCAAATACCCAGGCTTACATGACTCTCTTGCTCTCCAGGGAGAGGCAGAGTTTGCCCGCATCATGAGCATCGTTGACCCGAACCGTTTGGGTGTAGTGACCTTCCAGGCCTTCATCGACTTCATGTCCCGGGAAACGGCAGATACAGATACTGCTGACCAGGTTATGGCTTCCTTCAAGATCCTAGCTGGAGATAAGGTCAGGCTCCACACCTTGGTTTCCTGTATCTGCTTAGCTCCTGCTTGCTTTTTTCACTTGTCTCTGAGAGAAGGTGTTGAGGGAAGCACTCTGCCATGGGAGGGTATTTTCACAGGAACATTCTGTAGTGCTGGAGGAGTGCAAGGTTAAAGTGCGGGTTAATGAGCAGCCTGCTAAGGCACTCGAAAGTCCTGTTCAGCTGTCAGTCAGAACTTTGCAGCCCACTCTTGCTTTAAAATTTTAATTAAGAGCTTGGTCGCAATTTGTTATTCTAAAATGAACAAGTTCAACAGATGGTTTTTGATTAGTCTTGAAAACTGTTCATTACTGACAGCTGTAAACTTGAGATGACCTTTCTCAGATCTACATGTCACTATCAGTTTTTATACAATCAATAGGTTTTCATTGAGGATATGCAGTATCTTCAGGAGGAACATCTTTTAATCATAGAAGTTGGTCGAATGTAGGAAAACTCTGGATATGATATGAAAAGTATTAATTTTTTTAATTTAAATAACCAGTGCAAGCAGCTGATAAAAAATGTAATCTTATTTTTCTTATATAACAGTGCCCACTAAGCTTTTATGTAACTGACAAATGATATGTACATGTAATATTAACATATCTCTTTATTTGCTAATGATTTGAGTTATCTCACATGAAATGTTGGATACCATTTCTCAGATTGTAATGAGTTACCCTTAAATCTGGTACTGGTTTCCATTTTTCACTAAGAATCTTTTCATAATCATAATCTAGAAATCCATGATACCTGTCCTTTAGATATATACCTGACCGAAGCCAGTTCTATTGTCCTTTGAGGCCTGAAAAGGCCATGTTATTCACATAAGCTGACCACTGAAAAATAGGTACTTTGAGATGCAGTATTACTTACCAACTTGTTTACTCTGTATAGTATGTTACATGCACCTGTCAGTGTTTAACATGCTCTGCTGACTGTAACATGAATTAGTATTTCATTACGAAGAAAATACCTCATACCCCAGTCATTAAAGTGAAAGGCAAAAAGAAATTATCAGAAGTCACAGGAGAGAGAAGGATGATGTGAAACCTGAGCTATTGCTCAGACAGACTGCAAATGGCCATGAGTTGGTAAGCTAAAGACAACATACTGATTAGGAACCAGGCAGCTACTGTTACCTACTGCATGGAGAGAAGCCAAGCTAGCTCAGCTCCACGCAGCAAGCCTTCGCAGGACGAACTTACGTAAGTTTTGCTTGCTTATTACAAGTGTCCGCAGTGAAAGGACTGTTGCTGGAACTGTGGAAGCAATACAAAGTGTTTGCTTTTCTGCTGCCTGCATTGGTGCACTAGCAAGAACTAGTGGGGCTAATCCCTTTCCTTGCTCTGAAGAGAGGGAATGGCAACTCCCAAGCAGCACAAGCAGCTGTTACCTCTTGCTGGTGAAGGACAGCATCCAAATTAAATTTCAGCTTCCTCCCATGTACTTTCAGCAGGACCTCCTTTGTCAACAGGAAGGCACAGTCTTACACTAACAACTTGCCTGACGTACCTCCAGGTCTTTTCTTTAGCTGCACCAGCATCTCTCCTGCAAAACCAATCTTCATTGTGAAAACCATTTACTTGTCCAAACAGTAGGGAGGGAGTGCATGTCCTCCCAGGGTATAAGTGCAGAGAGCTCCCTGTGTGGGTGTACAGCACAGGTCTCATTGTTGGGATCCTGTCCCTGAGTGTTGCCTGCTGCCCTGGTGGGGCAGGGGGTGGTTGTCCCTCAGAGGAAAGTCAGTTTTCTGAAAGTAACGATTGCCTTATCATTTATCCTCATTGCAGAACTACATCACTGTGGATGAATTACGGCGGGAACTGCCTCCTGATCAGGCTGAATACTGCATTGCTAGGATGGCACCCTACACTGGCCGTGATGCTGTACCTGGTGCCCTGGACTACATGTCCTTCTCCACAGCGCTCTACGGCGAAAGTGACCTTTAACTTTTTTCTGTCCCACCACACGCTCCCTCCCCTCTCCCCCGTCCAACACGCCCTATTTTCTCTTTGCAAAGCAACCTCTGCTCCGCTCTTTTTTGTGTTTTCCTGTTTTGCTTCAGATAACAGATCACATTTTTAAGTGGGGGGGGGAGGACATTGACACGGCACCGCCTACCTTGCCCTTGAAATAACAGTTTACAAAACTATTTTGTGCAAAAAAAGTTACGTTTTAAAAAGAACAGACATATTTTATTATAGAAAAAGGTATTTTTCTCCACCAGATTGAAACTTAAAAAGAAAATGTTAAAATATTGCACCAAATATTTTTTGTTGTGACATAGAAAGTCAAGCACAATGTTACATTCCATCCTTTCCAAAAAGAACCAAACTATGACAAAACTCCACTTGTTCTGTTAACTATTACATTTGCGTATGTCTCTCTTATCACGTTTATCTTGGGAGGGGGGAAGGCACACAAGTGCATGTGTTTGCTGGTTCACTCATTTCATGAAAATATTTTATGATAAACTTTTGAAATTGCTGTGTTTTCTAGGGAAAAAATAATGTACACAGCTCATGTTTTCATATTTAATTAAAAAATACAATACGCCTCCTATGTTTATCAGTGCACAACTTTTTTTGTTGCTGAGAGTTGTCTGGTTTCAGAACATGAAGCTTGAGAGTTGGTAACTTTGATATTGCTTGTCACAAACCATATTAAAAACTTCTTGTGATAACAACTCTAGACTTTATTCATTTGTATAGTAAAATTGTTTAATCCTATTTAGTTAAACATAAGGAGAATCCAAAATTATGTTTTTAATTGAAGTTACAGTACGTTTAATCGTATATTCTCAGCCCCGTAGCCTTTTCATTCTTGCTGAATAACGTTGAAATTTTCACAGCTTTATGACCACTTTAAAACCTCAATACACCCCTATCTTTAGAAGCAGTATTCTTGTTATTCCTTAAAAACCAGCACAGAATTAGTTACTAGAGCTGTACAAAAAACCACCATATCTTAAACCATCCATGAAACATCCATCCACTGTTCCATGCTCAGCATTGAATATCCGACCAATTTTGACACCACATCTTCTGACATTATAGATTCCTCCAGAGGTCATCTTTCTATTGGACATACAAAAGAAACCAGCCTTCAGGACAACTCCTTTGGGACTTTCATTGACTCATAAAGTAACACACGCACGCATGTGTCTAGAAATTGGCAAAGGGAAGCAGCTTATCCCTTCTAGCCATCTCATATTACAGGTGCATTTCCTGCCTTCCCACAACTTCAGGAAACACAGGGTTAGGAGCAAAATAACATTAGTGCTTTGTGACGTGTTTCAAGTTAGTGTTTTATAGGTATAAGCACATTCCTCTGTCTCTAGTCCCAGAGGCAGATTTTATTTTGAAGTAATGACTGCAGGAATGGTGAATTCGTGGACAGATTCACATCGTCCTCTCTTCCCCAGGGCAGAGCTGAGTCCTGAGGAAGGTATTGTAGGTGGTGGTTTGGGTTTCAGCACAGCTTTCTAGTTTATTCCTGACCTTCAGCAGGACACAATAAAAATCACAGCAGCATGTTGTGATGTATCCCAATGTGACAGCATCTGCTTCTGTATTTGGAGAGGGGATGCTAATGTCTGCTACCACACTTCTTTCCAGGAGACACCAAGACCTGCGTTCTCCTGTAGGCTGAATAGTGAGTTTACAGGGGGCATGTAAATAAATGTCATTTATCTTCATACGGGGACAAGGCCAGGCTGCACTCACCACTTCAAAGGTGACAGTTTGTGTAACTTAGCTATAATTGTGTTATTAATGAGGGCTGGAATTGAGCTGAAGCTGAGTTTCCTATGCTGAAACCCATGATACTGAGAAGCCTGCAGGGGTTGATATGAATTGTCAGTAATGCAGGACTTGGAGCCACATCAGTATTTAATCCACTTGCAAGCTCATTTTCAGCTATGTCGCTACTGTTTTGCTGCAAATGGGACTGTCCTCTTCAAAGGTATGGTATGCTGATTTCCATTGCCATGTTTTAAAGTACATAGCATAGGTTATCTGTTTGAAAGCTAAAACAGCAGAGAGGATGACTAGAGGCCTGAGCAGATAATCTGTATTGTAAAGTTTGCCTCTGAATATCCATTGCCCTTGCTTTGGTAACCCTCTTTCCTCTTCCACAGTAGCTGCCCTGTCCTTGGTTTGCTGCACCTGAGAAAGGACATTCGCGCTGTCAAAAAATGTGAGATCTCTGTAGGTTGTACCCTCGCTCCCAGAAAATGCAATGATATTTTAATAATTTTCTTTATTTGAACAATAAAACTGGGGTTGGGGAGAATGGGAATATCTTTTGGGCTATTAAATGACCACTGTGGAGAAAAGATCCATGTTATTTTGAAAAAGGGGTGGAAAAGACCGTAGCTGCACCTTGGGCCATCGCTTTGGGCCCAGGTCTGCTACCACTCGGAGAATGAAACCAAATTATGTTGAATGATCATGGTGACAGCACTCTGCAAGTCCATGCTTGGAGATTCCAGAAGTCTTCATAAAAATCTTTTACTGAGCTGTGGCAGCGTTGGCAATGTGTGACCAGGTTTCGCACAAAAACCCCAGCTAGGTGTTAATATTCCTAGTTTTATGACAAAGCAGGTGGCTCATCCCTCCTGACACCACAGATTGGTGGCAATGTGTGGGCTCCAGCCTTGCAAAAGTTGGCACCCCAGCACTCCTTTGGTGAAATTGAGATGTCAACAGCAACAGAAAGCCCTTGCCTATGCTTCTGAGTACGTGAATAGAGTTTTAAATATTGGCAATAGGTGTGCCTAAAATATACTGGGATGTTTCTTCTTGGGTGGCATGGTTTCTAACAAACTGGCTGGAGCTTATGTGACGTGGTCTTTCCCTCTGGGCTGTAGCCAAAGCCTCCGCATTCCCACCTTGCACACAGAGGAGTGCTGGGATGCTGCAAGACGTTGGCCGTCCTCATTTGCAGCACTAGATTTATCTTGCAATTGTGTGGCCTAACAGTCTGGGGCAGTTAGTATGCTGAAGTTTGAAAACAGCTTTTGGTATTAGGCTCATGTTTTTGCAGCTAACATGCCATTCTTTAGCCAAGTCCTGGCCTCAGCCTTGTTGAAATTCATCTCTGGAAGCAGCTGTTTGCAGCTCAGTGACTGCCCTCGTCTGCCAGGAACAGAAAAAGTGGACAATCCACTTCAAGCTCACTCCTTCCATTCAGGGGTAAACCATTTCTGTCAGTCTCCCATACTCACTATTTCAGGTATGGAAATTGAAATAATACTTTTTGAACAAAATTAACCAAGAAAGTCCTTTCATGACTGTTGGTATGTTTGGCTGCTGAGATCTCAATGACCTGCTTTATTCAGCCTGACTGTCTGACAGTACAGGGGCAGAAAACACTTCAGTGCTCAAACAAACATGGGTCTTGTCTTGCCTGCCAGAATGTCAACCACATTTCCCAAAGCCCCTCAAATCCATCTTGTGACTGTTGCATGTCTTTGGTGCTGCCAGCATCTGGTTTGGAGCAGAGTGCAGGAGCAGAGCCAGGAGTCTGAGAAGACAATGAAAGGAAACTGGTCTGCAACCTTGAATGAACTTGGTTTCAAAGAAGTATTCATATATCCATGGAGATTCCATCCAGACAAATCTGACTGGTTTTATCAGGGAAATAAAGGAGAGGGTGAGGAATAGAGAGGTTGGGGGTTTGCAATGGCTGTGAAAAGGAACAGCTTGAACTAAAATGGCTTTGTTAAGAAAACAGAATGCAGGTATAATTTCATACCACGACAAAAAGATTATTTGTACAACATTACTTGCACTACAGATACTGAGGTCGGACAGACTTTTTCCACCCCTGTGGTAGCCAAGTACAAAAAAACCTTAATCCTGTTGAATTAATTAAACCCTTGAGGTGACTCTGGCTACTGAAAGAGTTGCTACTGTGCAAACCCTTAAAATCCATTGCATTAGTGCTAAGCTGCTGGGAAAGTCTTAGCATAGTAAACATAGATTAACAAAGTCTAGGGCATATCCTGATGCAAACAGGTAATCAGAACATTCCCCAGCAGGCACTGATAAAATGTGCTAAGTGCTGCAGTCACTAGAGAAGTCAGGCATTGCTAAGGATAAAGTTGGATGATTGCATCTTGTACAGGGAGGGATGCTCTAAGGCTATTTCAGATAGATTTAAATCTCAGCAATTTAAACCCACTGAAAATAAAAGGAGAAAAATAATCTTTTCTATATTCTGAGGGCTCAGAACTACTATACACTAGATCTCACCAGTAAGATACTGAAATAGATTCTTCCCATCTTTGAATACCACGCAACAGCCAGGAAATAGGGTCTCGGTTCTGTTCTCTGCTTTGACTTCTGGAATATACATGCATGAAAACATGTTGGCAGAAACTGCACTACCTCCTGTCACTGTCTTACCTCTTCTCAGCAAGTCTCTTCACACCTCTTTTCTATTAGTCAGTAGTTCACATCCTGGTGGCCTAGCCGACATTCAAGCAAAAGATTGAGGACCCCTAGTTATCATCATGCCTCAGTGACATGGATCCTCAGACTGCAGAAGCATGATCTCTCATTACTGGTGCAGGAAACATGTAGTGTTACTCCCACTGTGCAGATAAAGAAGGCACATGGGGGAAAAAGGGCTAGATGTCACTAGAAGGTAGAAATATGAAGCCAATTGCAATCCAAACAGTCTCTGTTCAGCTGGTGCTCAAGTCTGGAAGTATTGCTCACTAGGCTTTTCCCTGTTGCATCTAAACCTCCGTGCACCTCTGTTTCTGCTTTGGGGCATGGCTGGAGTGGAAGATTGAAACTACTGGACACCTGGGCCCGTGGGACAGTCCCCTCTAGGGCCCAAGCACCCCCCTTGCAAACATCCCACATCACCAGGGCCACAAATCTCACCCCGTGTAAAAAGAGCAGTACAAACCAGCAAGACTGGCTGCTTCCTTTGCAAAGTTTCAAGGTGGGTTTGCCTTCCATTTGCTCCATAAAAGCCTAATTGCCTAAAATATCTTCACATGAGGAGACTAATGCACGCTCAACACTTCATCCCTCCTCAGGATGCACACCTCCTAGCCCTACACCTGAACCAGCAGGAAACCTAATAGGCTGGGCCAGGGAGCATCTCCTCAGCCCTCACTCTGTCTCTCTCTGAAATAATTAAGCTCTCAAGCAATAGGTGAGAAAGCATAAGCCCATATCCTCATGGTTTAGGCAGTGGGTTTGCAGAAAGAATGCTGCATTTCTGTCCCTGACAGAGGTATTTTTTAGGTATTTTCTATTAAACAATCACAGGATAAAGACCCTTAGGATGCGAAACAGGCCCTGGCATGCCTCTCTCAGCATCCCAACCACTAGGCCTCTCCTTATACTTGCTCTCCCTCAGCTGTCTGCTCCATAGTGGCAGAATTTGAATGAGAGGAGCCTCCCTCCTCCACCACCACAGTGGTTAAAACATTCTGGTGGGTTGGAGAGTGAATCTTCAATCTGAGGAAGACAGCAAACCTGAGCTTCCAGAGTAATGGGTATTTTAAATGATAAGCCACATTACAAAATGTCGCTGTTGGTCTGAACATATGTTTTGGCAGCCAAAGGAAAGAAAAAGCCCTAGTTAGTCCTCGTTACAAAGAGAAGTTGGCACTCTTCTTGGAGACAAGATCATTCTTTGGATCCCAGGTGGAAGAAGGCTCTGTTTTCCCAGCTGCAGGCAGGTGCATTTGCGTTGAGCAGGGGCAGGATATTCAGAACCTACACCTCTCACCAGTGCTTCCTAGGAGCACCTCACTCATTTGCTAGCATTTTTGGTCCCCAGATGTCCTGTACAAGACCTAGCTTTAGGTGTTGGATTGGATTCTTTCTGGATAGCTGGCACCTGTTAGGTACTGCAGAGAAGGCAACTGAGTGATTATTGTCTCCAGCCAGAGGTGATTTGCCTGGGGTCCTCAGGAAGGTTCATGGTGGAGCAATGAACTGGGCTGAGCTCTGTCACCTTCCAGTCTGAGTGCTGCTCAGTTAAAACCTACAACTAGTTAAAACCTTTTTCCATACCATCCCCTGGTTCCTTAAAAAGCTGCTGTGGCTTTTTTGTATGACCTTGTGGCTTTCATTGTACAGATTTGCCTAAAAATAAGGACTACTTTAATCTGCGGAGCTAAGAAAGCATTGTATACTTTTATTACTAAGCACATTCAAACATCATCATCATCACCATCACTTTAATGAAGAATTTCTCTCCTTAATGAATAGGACGTAACTTTTAATCTGTGGTGCTGAGCTACAGCATTCTGCTTTCTGGGACAGAGAAAATAAAATTTCTTCTTCAAGGAAGTGAGAAAGCAGTTAATTTACCCCAGCAATAAACAGATTGAGATTTTTAAGTATTCTGATTCAGATAAGTGTTTGTTTATATTTGTAGATGTGCAATCAGGACACTAACAGTTCCTAGTGGGCTTTCAGATGTGCTTCTGAGAGACCAATCTTTTTGTGCAAGCAAAATAATGAGGGAACTAAAACACAGTGTTATTACTAAAGTTGATTTTGCACATGATAGCTTCCAGAAACACTACCCACACGCAAGAGGCAATGCTGCAGATTCTCCTAATGACATATTTCATGCCTTTTACCACCCATGCAGAGTGTCCACAACCAAGAAAGGGAAAGCAGGACTCCAGCCTGCCTCAGGCACTATTGGAGCAGCCAGAGCTGTGTTCCAGACACACAGCCACATTCTTCCCTGCTGACACGATCCCAGAGCCTGAAGAGAAGCAGGATAAAACCAAAAAAGCTTTAATTGGGCTTCTAGTATGACTTATCTTCGTTATTGCCAGTAACTCCAATCCCTATTACAACCATACCATTCCAAGGCTGACACCTAAGGAGCTTTTTTCTGCTTCTGAGCTTCTTAACACAGCAGTTCAAGCATACAGTTACACAGAGACTCTACTGCTGCTCCTGTAATAGTCCAGCTCTGCCACCTACACAGAATTTGCACAAAAAGTCACAGCATTGCCATTTTGAGTGTGCTGGACTGTCTAATCAAATAAAGTAAAGCAGCCTTACAACTAAACACTGTATTCAAAGTTGTAAGACATACTTGCACCAGCTACAGCTACCCACATGTTCTTTTTTAACCACAGCTAGCTGTGTTCTGTTCTCACATTTCTCCATTTTCTTACCAAGTAAGAGTTCACATCAGCTGCCTTGTGGCAAAAGTCAATATCCTGGGCTGCATTAGCCAGAGCATCACTGGAGGGTCAAGGGAGGTGATCCTGCCCCTCTACACAGCACTGGTGAGGCCACATCTGGAGTGTCATGTCCACAAAAGAGACATGGACTTACCGAAGCACATCACCACAAAGATGGCTGTGGGACTGGAGCACCTCTCACATAAGGAGAGGCCAAGAGAGCTTGGATTGTTCAGCCTGGAGAAGGCTGAATGTGTATCAATACCTGATGGCAGGGAATGAAGAGGGGAGTGCCACACTCTTCTCAGTAGCATCTACTGACAACTGAAACCCATGATATTTCATCTGAACACAAGAAAACACTTTTTTTCTACTCTAAGGGTAGTCAAACACTAAGTCAGGTTGTCCAGAGAGGTTGTGGAGCATCCATCTGGAGAGATATTAGAAAGCTGGCTGGACATGCTCCTGGGCAACCTTGGGGGATTAGACCAGATGATCTCTCACTTCCAAACTAAAAGATTCTGTTTATTATATGGATGTTGAATGTATAGGTTATCTCCATCCTAGAGAATAATTAGAGGGCAATATATTTGAATGATGCCTGAATCTAACATAAAATATCATAAACGTAACTTAGATATTTACTCCAAGTTAAAACAGGAAATCCAGACATGATGCTGTCAGACAAGGGGAGAAAATGGGCAAACCAAACTGTAGTTATATTTTAAGCATTGGGACAGCGAAGACTTAACAAGCTATGCTACACTGAAGAAACAGAACAATTTTTATCTTGGTCATCATACTGTAAACTGTCATTAATTGCACTGTAAAAAGCCCATAAAGTGAGTATATCTGGCACTGATAAAGCAGGAAAGTAGAGTGCTGTTTATTCATGGAAAAACTGCTTCTGCCCTACAGGCCTGGATCTTCACTAGTCCCTTTTCCCCAGCCGAGGTTTCCCCCTGGTGTCAGCGACGAACAGTATTGCGGCGTTATCCAAAGCAGCGTAAATCTGTGTGCCGAAGAGGAGATGGGAGGAAGGGCCTGGCCGCAGCACACTTTTTCTGGCACAACTGAGGTGCCGAGTGCAGCACTTGAGATGAATTCTCTGGACGTGTGGCTTTTCTCCTCCATTTGTTAAGCAGAATTGTTACCCACCTGTTTTGCCATGTCTGAGTCAAAAAGTCACAGGCAGTTCAGCACGAACAGGCTGCCCAGGGAAGCTGTGGATGCCCCATCCCTGGCAGTGTCCAAGGCCAGGTTGGACGGGGTTTTGAGCAGCCTGGTGTGGCGGGAAGTGTCCCTGCCCGTGCCGGGGGCTTGGAGCGGGGTGATCGCCAAGGTCCCCGCCATTGACCCCCGCGCCTACATCTCCCGTCGTGCCGCGCGGCGCGCTGCGGGGGGGGCGGTGCGGGTGGCTGCGCGCAGGCGCGGTGGTCGCGCGGCGGTCGGTCGGTGGAGCAGCCGGCAGCCATTGTCGCCGCGGCCGCAGAGCGGTTCCCTCACGGCCCGCAGGACTCGCCGCTCCGCGACGGTGCGTAGCCGCCCCTCCACGGCGGGGGGGCCGGGGCGAGTGCGGGG
>VXAD01008119.1:336537-382976 GCA_013399195.1 Dicrurus megarhynchus
TCCATCGCTGCCCCGAGGGGGGAGGGCTGATCCCGGCGGGATGGCCGGGAGGAGCCGTCGCGGATTGGAGGCGAGCGCAAAGCTTCGAAGAGCCGAAGGGGCCGGCGCCGCTGCGTGGGCCGGCGCCGCGATGGCGGCGGGCCCGTGAAGAGGGCCCGGCTGCCTTGGGCAGGCCGCAGGCCTGGCGCAGCCCTGGCTCCTCTTGGTTGCTCGAAAGGAGGGAGGAGGAGATGGCCGCTTGCTGCGGGCCCGTGGTTCCCGAGGGCTTTTCTGCATTTTCTGGGTCGCCAGCGAGCGGACTCGGTTTCATTGTGGTAGGAGCAACGTGTGAAGCTCCGCGCCTCGTAGGTGTCAATACAGATCTCGCATCCATTGTGCTCCCTGATTATGAGTAAATAACGCGTGGATGGGTTGTTCGTACGTCTTTAGCCCTATATTTGACAGTTTTAGTGGTGGTCAGGTCCACCCACCCCGTGTTCATTTGCTTCTGTGATTCTTCTCCCTACCTTATTTTCCTAGAACTAAAAATATCGGAACAGCAGTTACGCAGTCGTTTTAATCTTTCAAATCTTTGTTGTTCCCAAAATGAGCTCTGTAGCCGAAGTGGCTGCTCTCGCCGTGTTTTAAAGCATACTGTTACGTAAGGCTGTAGGTGCTCTACAAGGGCCTGCCTTTCCCTTAATACCCACTGATGGCCTGGCCTGTGTTTGCGTGGTAAGGGTGAGCCAGAGAAACCACGTATTGGAGGACTGGGCACTCCGCGAGGGAGCTGAACCAGCCCCCTGAACTGGATTTCTGTGTGGGCATCAAAATGCACGTGTGAGCACAAAGAAGAGAATGGCTACAAAGGGCAGCGTAGGCTCTTCCGAGGTTCGGGGATGGCTGAGGCCAATCAAAGTAAGTGCTGTCACAGTTCAACTCCTCGCCCTGTAAAAAGCCCAGTACCCAGGCTTCCGAAATTCTGGCACTTCTCTGATGGCACAGTAAGTCTGAGTAAAGAAAGTATTTAATAGAAACCTAATGGGCGTTAGTTAACAGAGAAGGTAAATCACATTAATTCAAAATACTGCATCCAAACTGACTGGAATTATTTTTACAGCTGACATGATATGTTGTCTGTTTACTCTGCCTGCTTTAGAGCCCAGTATTGTACTGGAAGATCACGTCATATTTCCATTCCTTAGGGCTTGAATTCTTTGGGTTTTTTCTATAACAGCAAGCTTGCTGAGTGAGCCGAATAATTGATATTTTCCAGTTACAAGATCTTAAAAAATTTTAAACCACATAAACTGAAAAAGTGACACCTTAAGGTAAAAAATTCAGTTTTATATAGAATATCTCAAATTATATATCCTGGATCAGTAGATGGCTTGGAACATTTTAATGCCCCAAATAGTTGGTTGGTTTTTTTTTTTTGCCATTGTTGAAATCTCATAATGCAAAATTCTTCTTCAAAACCTGATAGTTAAAATAAGTTATATTTATACTTACTGGAAATCGAAATAATTTCATGGCTACCATTTATCTTTTGTGTGCTAGTAAAATTTTATTGCAGAGATTTTTCTAGGTGAAAGCAAAAGTTTAGGGAATGTTTTATGTTGTTTGTTGTTATTCCAATAATTAGCATATGAGTTTTGTTCCTTTTTTTTTTCAGCAGCTGCTAGCCCAGTAAAATCTTAAGTTACAGAGCTGGGGTTTTAAGTTTCATGATTAAAAAGTACAAAACTGGAAGCTCTTTGTAGGTTCTGCTAGAAGTCAGCAAGACAGGATTTTATCACTCTTCTGGCTGTAGAGAATCAGGCTTTTAACATGTATACCTGGAGGACAGTAAAATCAAATCCTATTTAACCAAGATTTCTGAGATGTAAAAGATCTTAATCACCCTATTTTAAGTTTGTTAATCTGATAAACGGTGCTGTTTTCTTTTTTAGCATCAACCTTAAGATGAGTGGCTGCCGTGTCTTTGTTGGACACTTGAGCTCACGTGCTCGTGAACGGGATGTAGAGAAATTCTTCAAAGGATATGGTCGCATACGAGAAATCCATCTAAAAAATGGGTTTGGGTTTGTGGTAAGTAATAGCCTTGTTTTCCTTGCTCTTGCTTGCAGGTACTGACGTTGCTAGGATGATGTCAAGGAAGGGAAGATGTTTAAGAGAATAGTAGTTGTAGTGGGAAATGGAAAATATTAATACACATTTCAGAATGCTTTTCAGAATTTTGGATTACAATTTTGGCCAGATTTTGCTCAAAATCTTGGTAATATTCTAGCTACATTAAATACATTGTTTGATCACAGTCTTCTATAGATTTAAAATTTATCCCTCATTTCTGAAGACCGTATAAATATCCTGTTTATGGCAGTACAAAATTTGCAGTCTTGACCTGGAAGAAAAGTATATACAGAACCACTTAAGCTCCTCTCTCACCCCTTGCAGTCTGCTTGGTCATATTTCTTAAATGATGGCCTGACATAAAAGCAGAGTAGTTGGCTGAGATAACAGGTGTAATAGGTGCTGGCTGGTGGATTCAAGCAGCACAGCTTTGAATTCTTGTGCAGCTAAAGTTTGACATATTCACCACCAGTACATGTTTATAGGGCGTATGTGCCTGTCAGACTATTAAATGAAGTAGTTCATTGTATCTCAGTTACCTGCCACTGCTTTCTAGAGCTCTGTGCTCCTAAATGTCCAAATTTTGCAGCTTTACGGGTTCACAAATTGACTCAAGATCAGCCTGTGTTTTAACTATTATCTCATGAGAATTGAGAATTAGCTGTTCTGCAGCACTTAGTTCAGCCTCAAAAGGCTGATACTGCCCTCGCACTATGGCAGTCTTACATGCCGCTCTTTCTGCCAGGATCAATCCCTTGAGTGAAGTTACTGGAAAAGAACAAAAGAACAGGCTTTGCCTACTTTAGTTTCATGTGAATATTGCTCCTTAACTTCCTGCACATGGTGGTTCCAGATTACCCTGCATTATGAGCTGCTTCTTGTTGACTGCCAGTAGGTAGATATCTGTCTCTTAAAAGTCTGGAGGTAAATGGCTGATCTAGACATGTGCCTGAGTTTATTTACCGTGCTCTTTCCAATTGCTGCTATTTCTCAATCCCCTTTCCTTGACTGTTCCTCTTCCTGGGCAGGGCTGTTGACTCATTTAGGAACAACTTCTGTTCAACTCTTGTAAGCGAGTCAGTCAGTCCTTCCTCCTCTCTTCTCTAGTTGCTAGGTGGAACCATTTTCTTTTCAAAGATCACTAATAACCTTGAATAAATGTCTCATAACTTTAACTAAAAAATTTAATTGTTCTCAGGATAAAATTGTTTTCTTTGTAGATGAACAACTTTCCCTCCCATACTTGTCATCCCATCATTGTGCACCCATATCAGAAATCACTTCCATTGTTTGTGTAACTGTGTTCTAGGTTTTGGAAGACTCTGACTGGATTCCCTTGGAGCTGCCTTTTCTTCAGGCAGAACAAACACAGCTCTCTCAACCTTCCTTTGTTATCCAACCTTCTCATGAGTTTTGGTGGCCCTCTGCTAGTCTCACTCCAATTTTTCAATGTCTTTTATGAGCTGGAGGGACCAAAACTGGACACAGTGTTCCAGGTGTGGACTAACAAATGCCAAATAGGGTGGAATAATAGCACCCCTTGGTCTGCTGGTTGTACTCCTAGTGATGCAGCCCAGGATGCAATTTGCTTTCATTGTAGCAAGGCCATGCTGCTGACTCATGCTTAGCTGACTCTCCAGGAGGATTTCCATGTCCTTTTCAGCAGAGCTACACTCGAGCCACTCAGCCCCCAGTGCATTCTGCTTAGGATTGTCTAATGCCACATGCAGCACTTAATGTTTCTCTTTTGTTAAGACTTGTGATTCCTGTTTGCCTAATCTTTCAGCCTATCAAGGTCTTTTTGTGGGATGGTTTTTCATTCTGGTATATCTGTCTCTCCTCCAACTTTGGTGTCAGACACAAAATTGGTGAGGCTGCGCTTGAGCATGTCATGCATGTCATTTATAAACACATGGAATGGCATTATTCTTCATGGCACTTCACTTGCTATGTGCTGTCAGTTCATCTTTATTTTCTGTTATTTAAGACCTGTATTTATAAAACATATTACAAAACCAAATGAATATTGTTATATAGTGTTAAAAGCATGTTTTGTTGTGCTTGGTTGAAATCATTGCTTAATCTTTCAAACTAATTACTTAAATGTTGTAGATTTCAGGGAATAGTGTTTTCAGACCATAAAGCTAGATAGACTTGGAGATGTTCAGTTTGTTAGAAATAGTTATAGAAATAGAATAGTTGACATAATGGGACTTGTAGTTGCCAATTATTGATACTTTTAAATGCTGGACCTAAATAAATTTTTTTAAGATAAGCTTTGCATCATCATGCAAATGTGTGATGTTTCACTTGGTAGTGAAACAGATTTCAGTGCAGAAGGGGGAAGATTGCTTAAGCCAGTATTGCTTCTGAAAAGCATAGTTACGCAAACACTTTCTTCAACTTGAGAAGCTTCTTCTCTGTTGTTAATTCTTTGCAAGCTTCAGTTCCACAGTTTTCTCTCTCCATCTGCACTGTTGCTTCCAGCAGTCCCTACCCAGCTGCTTGTTCTCTCTGCTTTATTTCTTTCCTTTGTTCCCTGGCCTCTCATGGTGTTGCTGCAGTTGTTCAGCCACATATAATGAACCTACCTGGGAAGCTGATCTGGTTGAAAAATAACACTATCTTTCTCACCCCACCTCCTGCACAAAGTGTGCTGTTTTTCATCTGGGTAGGTTTCTTGACCTAGTTTCCTGCAGCGCTCTACAAGCAGCCTTGCCAAGAATCAGTGGGCTGGATAGTGGGCAGAGGCTACTTGGGCTGACTAAAGCAGCATTTCTGCCAAAAGCAAAGTGACAGATTCCATTGCAACAGTAAATGGAATTATGCTTGTTACAGCTGATCTGGACCTGCAGGTGGTCAGTGCTGAAGAAGGGCTTATGTTTCATACTCTTCTTACACGGGCAGCTTTTTGCCCAGCTAGTGAACTGAATTCACTCAGAAAAAAATCCAGGAGGGCTTTTTTTTCTGGTTTACCCTTTCTTTGCCAGTTCAGTAAGAATTTAATGTTAAGAGAATTTCAGGAGTGCACAACTCTCCTGCATTTGATCAGCTCATGCTGTTATATTACATTTTCCTATATGTGGGGCTATGTTTTAAATTGCATGCCTTGAAGTAATTTCCCCCACCTCTCCCCAAAAGTATTTTAGATATTTCTGTAGTAAACCAGGTCATTTAATTAATTTATTCAATACAGATCTTGCAAATAGTTCTACTGAAACAATTGGGGAGGCAAAAGGAGTTTGTGGGGTGGAGGGCGAAGAAATTATCATTAATAGGAACATCTCTGCATTTCAGTCATAAATGTACTAGGAATTGGCTTCCTTATTCAAAGTTCTTGGTGATACTTCATGTAGAAATGTAAAATTTATAAAGAAAGCATGTTTATTAGTATTTGCATATACTGTGAAGGAAAATACTTTTTTATTCCTATTTTCTTTCTAGGAATTTGAAGACCACAGGGATGCTGATGATGCAATTTATGAACTAAATGGTAAAGAGCTGTGTGATGAAAGGTAAGTGTGATACCATAATTTCCCTTAAGAATAGAAAAAGTGCTTTGCATCAAAATGCAGTGCATTATCTTGTGGTCTGACACCCGTTTCTTGTGGTTCTGTGATGGGATATACCTTCCATAACTTTAAAGACATTCATTGAGATCCAGTCTTGTTTAAGGCAAAGATTAGTTTGGGACTGGAGGAAGAGTGGTTTGGAGCAGGGCTGACTGTTTTCTCTACTTGCACTTAGTTCTCTTTCAAAGCTACCTCAGGATCTCATCATTAGGAATATTAGTAAGAGTGAATCGAGCTTATCTCTTTGTTGACCAGAAAATAAGCTGATGATAGCCTGTTACCATTTGGATTGTTGCCCTTCAGTTTGCAGCAATGTGAACTATAGTCATTGTATGTTGCAGTAATTTTTATTGTGATTGTGGAAGCTGGAGTTTAGGTCATTAGGTTGTTGCTAGTTATTTTAGTACTCTTTTCTCTCTGTGCTTACTCCTGGACTCTCGTTGAGCAAATTGTACTGTTTCAGTCTGAATTACAGACTCATGACAATTTTCATGAAAATTTGAGGGAGGTGAATGAGAAAAAACACTGGTCTGGCTCTTTAAGAAATGCCAGTGGTTGTTTTATAAATCATTGCTTGCAAGGGCAAGATAATTCTTGTTTGTGCGCATTTGCTTCCAGTTGTGAAAGATTTAAGTCAATGTCAAATACTTAAAGCTTGTTGTTTTATTTTCTTACGTGCTTGTTTTGTTTTGTTCCTGTCATAAGGGTCACAATTGAACATGCTCGAGCCCGAAGAGGAAGGGGAAGATTCTCACAACGGTTCAGTTACTACCAGTCGCAGAGTGGATCTAGGTAGGTGGTCTGGGCTCTCTGTCCTTTTCCAGTAACTGAAGAACTGGAGTGAAATACTCTTTTCTTTTTGTGATTTAGGGATCCAGCTCGGTTTCCTTGTATAGCTTCACAAAAGAAGTTTTACGTTCTCAAACCTTGCAGGTTCATTACTATTATTTGCCTTCTCTGGCTGAGGAGAGTGTGGATTTTAAAGCAGTTTAACTGTCTTGAAGAGGTTCACAAACCTATTATGAAAAGTACCTTTGCCAGGGTGTAGGTACTATGCTGATCTTGCTTCCTACTGTCATGTAAATGATGTGAAGGAGTATTGCTGCAGTTGGATTGGCTGATTTTAACACTAAATCAAGAAAAATGCAGAGCTTCTCTGTTGCGGCTTTTGTCACCAAACTGAGCTTACATGTTAAGTAGAATTATTGTAGAGCAGTAATTCAAGGTATTTACTGTCTAACCAAGTTTTCACATTTCTGGTTGTATGGTTATCAAAATGCTTATTTCAGCACAGCCTAGAAAAGGAGCAGTGCTAGGGCACAAGATAAACACTTCTGCACGTGTTAGTAAATATCAGTTGACTAAGTTTGCTGACCAAGCAGGTGCCTTGCTAAGGGAGAGTTTCTCTCCAGTGATGGAATGTGAAAATCAGGACACAGCTCATCTTTAGGACACCTCTAGAGGACACACAGTATTTGTGGAGTTGTTCACTTTCAGTGATTAGAGCCAGTGGTGAACCTTGTGCCAACTTGAAGTGAAAGTTCTGCACATTTGCATATATTCTGCCAGACAACTACACCTTACATCTTTGTACTTTATATCTACCTGTGTGAAGGAAATACGTGTGGAATAATTTACTCTGTAGAAACACTCATAGCTGTGGCCTATGCAGAGTAGAGTTTGGAAGACAAAGATACAAGGGACATAAACCTTCACGTTTGTTACAAAGTCAGAATTGCTGCCAGTTACCAACCAGTGTTTGGAACATCTAATTTGCATATGCAGGCATGCTAATTAGATTATTTTTTCCTTAGTGGCAGTAGCCTTGACATGGTATAATTGGTCCAAGGTCCAGGCTAAAAGTGGACTTTCAAAGTAGCAAGTTTGATTGAAGGTCGTGGGCATCTGGCGCTGTAGTCATGTTCATGATGTCAGACTGCCAGTGCCAGACAGGAAGAGACTGTGGTTTGCAATAATGGAAAAATGAGACTCATTTGTGACTCTGGGACCTCTGTTTAAATATCTGGAAGATCTGGATGTTCTGAAAAAAATTGGGACACTTTGAGGTATGCACTGAAATGAAATTGCCTGTGCTACAGTGTATAAATCAATACACACAATTTAGAACTATGTTTCTGTGGGAGAAGATGGGAATAATTTTCTCTGAGGTCAGTGCTCTTGATTTTTCAATCTTTTTTTTAGCAATACAAAGTAGTGCCATTGTTAGAATCCTGCATTACTTACCAAAAAATTGGCGCACTTTTTCCATAATTTTCAAATCCCTTTCTTTTCAGAATGGCTAGGATGGGGAACAGAAATTACTTGCATGAGTAATATTCTTTCCAGGTGTCTCCCTCTCCTGTATGAACATTTTCAAGCCACATTTTCATTTTTGAGAGGGTCTTTCATTTTTGGTTAAGTCGAAAACATCAGCTTTCATTCAGGAACTGTAAACTGCCACAGTTATTTCAGGGCAATCAGTTGTTTAGCTCTCATTTTACTGAGATAGAAATATTTCTACCCAAAAAAATGTCTAATGCAGATCACAGTGGCATTTATAAATATTAACAAGTTATTTCGAATTTAGAAGTGTGAACTAAGGTGCCTTTGAATTGTGTCTTCTAGCTCCCTGGCATGAAGCAGAATGCTACCAACTAAAAAAGCAAAAGATAGAAAAAAATTGTCCTTTCTCTGAATATTCCCAGAAACCATATGTGAGCCAAGAAGGTCAAATACCAAAATTAAACTAGATCTCTGTACATTATTTTCATTTTACCAGACATTTACCTACTGTATCTAGAAAAAAATGACAGCTATGTTGACAGCCTTGGTAAAAAGTTCTTCATCAAAATCCTTTTTAATCCCCTTTTAACAGCTTACTTCTTCTAGTGGAGTCTTAAATATACTCTTGACTAGGGAGAATCAAGTCTGAAGTCCAGCAGTAAGGAAATTACTTAAATCTTTCAGCAAATGGTAGAAAATGTCAGATTTTTTAAGTTTTAAATTCCTTATGCTGGAGAATTTTTTCTTTTTTTTTCCTTTGAATTCTTCCAGCCGGTATGGGCCTCCTGTTCGTACTGAACACAGGATCATTGTTGAAAACCTTTCATCCCGTATTAGCTGGCAGGTGAGTTAGAATCTTATCTTCTTTTTCTACACCTTATTTTACTACTCCGTAAGTAGACTGCTTTCAGCCTAATTTCTTAATAAAGCCATCATAAATATTTCATGCGAACAAAAAAAATAAGAAAAAAGCTTCAGGGATTGCTAAAAATTAGCATTCAAGCACTTACAGAAGTCTTTTGTTTCATAGCTGTGCAAATAGTTCTAGAACTAGATTTTGTAGTTGGGAACTGATTCTTTCTTAATTCCGTTTGCCAGCTGATAAAACTTTGGAAGACTTTAGATTGTTTCTAAAATATTGACACATTGCATTCATTCAAACTATGTCATCCTTTTGTATTGTTACACCTGGAAGTGCATGCCTTTGTTTTGATTAAAATTTATAGTCTTTTCTTATGTTTTGCAAAATATTTTTGTGACACGATGCATGATTGAGAATTCTGGTAATACATCAGTAATAGAGGGAATTTTAAGACCTACTGTGTCAAGTATGCTTACTGTAGGCTTTTTTTTTTTAAATCCAAACTTTCATTACATGTAATTTGAAGCTTTCTTACCACCTTTCCTTTTTGTTTGTTTTTTCACCTCTTGCTAATGTTTTGCTAATATTTAGCTGGCTTTTAACAGAATAGCCATATAATATTCTTTTAGTTGTGTTCTATATGGTATGCAGTGTATAGAAAGTTCACTTTTTAAGGACATAGCAATAGATATTATTTACAAAAGGTGAGTGAATAGTGGAGTTTAGTCTTGTTCATTAACCTTTGTATTGTTTGAATAAAGAGACTTAAATCAATGTACTGAAAGATGCAGTAGAACATGCTGGATGTTCAAAGCCTCGGTCTTGGAGCTGCTTCCCCACAAGGAGGCTTCTTGACTTGCCTGGAGCTCTGCTGATGTATTTCATAAGAGTTGGGTGCAATCCATGCAGATAAACGGTTGAACTCAGTTTGTTTATCTTCTGCATGACAGGTTCAAAGGGTTCGCAATTGTACAGTTGTGTTAATTTTTGAATAACTAAAAAAAACCAGCTGAGTTGATGTGATGATCAAGTGGATTTAATCTAAATATCTTCTGGGTGTGCTACACAGTTACACATATGAAGATTGTCACTTGGAAATGACAGTAGGGACCAGAGAAGTAAGCTATAATGGAGTGTTAAGGAAAAGAAATCCTATAATGCTGTTTAGTGTTAAATGCTTAACTTGAAGAAAAAATTAACATTTTTGTAACTTTCTTTTACTTGTGAATATTTATAATGGCTTTATGTGTACTTACATTTTAATCTGAAGCCCACCCAATTCAGATTTTATACTGGTGAATCTTTTAGTATTCTAATTAAATGTTTTAATGTCTCTTAAATACATGATAAGTTAGCATAAGAGACTTTTTGATACCTGCCTAAATAGACATCATTTGAAGGTAACAACCATATGCAAGCTGAATTTACTTTTGGAGTTGTACTGCTTTGATACTAAC
Organism: Dicrurus megarhynchus; assembly: GCA_013399195.1. NCBI lineage: Eukaryota > Metazoa > Chordata > Aves > Passeriformes > Dicruridae > Dicrurus > Dicrurus megarhynchus. The sequence goes on from VXAD01008119.1 coordinate 346,824, forward strand.
TATAGTGTTTTAACTTCTAACTATGCTACTTACACAACACATTAAAATGGCTAACACATTAACAGTAATGGCATTATTCTTCCGTTCTAATCACTGCTAGGAAGCACACTCAATATGGAACCTTGCTTTTAAACTTAGGCACATAATTTAATCTTTGATGTGTCCAGATCCCCATATATTGAGAACATTTATCTCCCTTAGAAGTTACTGTGTTGGTATATTTAAACATAGAGAAAGCCACAAAAATTTGTATTTGGATCAGTTTCCTCGAATTGTTGACTATATTGTTAATAGATAATCTCACTTCTAAGTAGTAGACAAACTGTCAGAACTCTCCTTTTTTTTAGCAAACCTATATTTCTCTGTGTTCAGAGCTTTCCAACCACCCCCATTAGTTTTTCAGCATCAAATTTTCAAGCAGTTGAGAATAGGTATGTGTTACATCAAGATGTATTGTTTAATATGTTTTTCCTATTTCTGGTTGTCCTACACCTTATTTCTCTTTGCTGTTAAGGACAGCAGGGTTTTCTTGTGCTATTTAAGGTGAACCAGAAAAGTAAACTTAACATAAAACTTGATTGTTCCACTGGTTAGATAAAACCAGGTAACTTTAAAACATTCCTCTAATAACAGAATGTTGAGCTTTTATAGCACATGCACACTTCCTCTCTTTTAAGCAATAATGTTGGCATCTTAATCATGTTGACATTGTGATTACAAGTGATATTTCATGTTGATGTTTCTTAGGATTCCGCATATAGTGTGGCAAGACTGTGGGAGCCTCAATCTTAAAGCCTAAAGTTACTGATTTAGGAAATAATTATGTAGACTAACATTTTCTAACTTCCTTTTTACTTACCAGTCCTGGTCTAGTTAAATTCTCATTGACTTGAGCAGAGCCAAAATTTTGTCCATCATCTCTAAATTGAGGTAAACTGAATTTGAAGTATTGTTTTTAATGGTACTGTAGGGACCAGTTTTCATTTGCTATTAGGGTTTCTTTATATTAAGACCTGTGAAACAAGGAAAATATCTACTACTTTGCATATGCCAGGTTTTAACATAAAACTATTGAATTTTAATTAAAATACTAGATAAACTAAGCTTTCTTATATTCTGTGGCAAATGTTCTAAAGTTTTTTCTTGGCTTTTTGTTTTGTAGTCTTTTGTTCCTTAAGCGTATTTCTAACCAAGTGCATTTTGAACCTCTTCTAACAACCTTGATTTGGTTAACCATTTTTCTTGTGTGAAGGAAAAAGAACCAAAGATTTGGGGGTTTTCTAGTGGCTGAAATTCTAGGGTTTGGCCTGTTCTGAATTTTCCTTTTGGTTCCTATGACACTCCTGTTTTTTGGCAGTCTAGATCTTGGTTTGCCTGGGTTTGATCTCGATTGGCTAGCACAGATCATCCTCGGGTTCTTTAGCCACTTCTGGAGACTGGAGACTATGTCCAGTGCTTTCAGGGCCTCTGGTACCTCCGTGAAGCATATTGCTATGAGCCATCACTGCCTTTCTCATGTAAGAGAGTTCCTCTTGGCCAGCTAGGTATTGGACAAGCAACTCTTTGCTTAAGGTACCTTCTTATATCACCTGCCACTTGTGGCGTGTTGCGGTAAGTAGTCTGGGATTATAAAATACCAGATACTGTTGGGTAAAAGTGCTGCCTTAACTTAGACAGATGTTTAGCTTTTTAGTGACCTTTTGCATTATTTGTTTGTGCTTTCTCCTATTGCTAAGCAAGTAATTTTACTGTGTCCACATTTAGCCTCTGTTAAGTTTAAGACAAGGATGATTATTGATGTGACACTCTAGCGTGACGGATACTCAAATGAAACTTAAGAAAAAATTTTCCTTTGTAAAATTTTTAATTACATTGTAATTGCATCTTTTTGCTTTTAATTTTGCTTTGAAGCTGGGGGAGGTGAGCATAAAGGTTGAATTTGTCTATGTTTTATTGGATTGTCATTTAACTGGGGTGTTAGTTATGAAAATCTGCATTTTATACTACTGCACTTCTCTCCTAGAGTTCTGATTTCAGTGGACATGTTGGTATTTTAAGTATTGCATTGTGTTTTCATAACAGCTGGTTTTGGGATGCAGGATTATCTTAAAAGCAGTGTTTTATTCACTGTAGCTATAAAATGATGGATCCTTTTTATATGCAGCTGCTATTAAATAAGCTGTTTCAGAAGCTTTTTTTCTAAATGATATGTATGTTTTTATATATAGAGATTGAAAAGCATTAAGCAGTTTTAGGAGAGAAAGTTTTAGGGCAGTATTCTGCTACCTGACTGATTTGTGTCCTATTCAAGACTAAAATGTTAACTTTTGCTGTAGGACTTGAAAGATGTCATGAGAAAGGCGGGGGAGGTCACCTATGTGGATGCACACAGAAACAACAGGAATGAAGGGTAAGTGCATTTTGTGTCTAAATCGATATGATAGCTGAGGCTATTAAGGGCATGATTTTTCTTGTAATACAGAAGAAATTAAATATAAATCTATGGTGTGGCTTAGATGCTGAAATTTCTCCAGTTCAAGAACCAAACAATCCAAAACACAAACTGTCAATAAGTGGGAGATCAGTATTGAACTCAGTCTCTATTATCATGAAAACAATGTGTAAAAGCAGAAAAGGAAGGGAGAATTCCTTTCAAATGTTAAGTCCTGCTGTCTTTAACTTACTTTTATATAATCATTTATGATCTGAGTCCTGAGGCTAAAACACCTCCTGTCTGTGGCTGCTTTACACTGGTTCAACAGGCAAAGTCACGGGAAAAGAACATAACCAACTTCCATGGGGAATACCTACCTGCCCACTCTGCATTCTTAATTCTGCAGACCACAAAGGTCCTGCACAACAAAGCAGGAGAGAAGGAAGTACGAATTGAGTCTTTGTGCTGGCAAAACTGCTCTAGGGCCGTTGCAAACCAATGCAACTTAGACCTTTTTTTGAACTCAAATTTTAAAAACCACAGACTGGATTTTTCTAATCACTGTTAGAATTCTTAAATTGGGCAGAAGAGTCTGCAAACTTACGTTGTTTCATGGACAGCTTTGGAATGCAATTTAGTGGAGGACTGAAAGGTATTTCCTCAGCTGATGAAGGTTTGTAGCGTCCTGCATTTTCTCCATCTCCTTGCAGATGGCAGTTCTGGTAATGTTCAAGAAGTGAAAGGTATGGATGGCTAGGACTGTTAAGTGTTGTATTTTACTGTTAACCATGTTAAAAACTAGCTTTCAGAAGATAAAACAGAAGCTGTGAACCAACAGATTAAAAAGGACCAGTCTTGCTCTCCTTACTTTTTTTGTTTCTCTGAAACTTTTCCTTTTTTTCATGGTGGTGAACAGGGTTGTGGAGTTTGCATCTTATAGTGACATGAAGAGTGCACTGGAAAAATTGGATGGCACTGAGCTGAATGGACGCAGAATTAAACTGACTGAAGACCACAGAAGGCATAGGTATGTCACCTGATGTTAAAATTCTGCTGAGGGCATGGATTTGGGTAGTATTGATGCCAAAGTTTGCTTATCTAGATTTTTGGCCCCAAGCTAAATATCACTGCACAGAAACACTTTCTAGCAATGTAAACAGATTAAGATAAGAACTAACTTGCTGAAACGGGGTAAATAGAACAGTTTTGGATGAGAATAAGGATTTTTTTAAAGAAAGAACTTTTCAAAAACACGAATTTTGGTATTTAAAAATGTTTAATTGAAAGGAAAGCTGTTTCACAGTCCTGTGAAATGTTTCTCCAATATTTGGGAAAGCTTGTTAATAATAGAAAATCAGTTACCTTGCTTGCATTATTACTAAGCAGTTCTGCTGTTAAGTCATTAAAAAAACATTGGCTGCAGCTCTTTCATTGTCTCTCTTTAAAATAAATCCATTTCTTTCCATGAAAAAAGGGATGCATTACTAGTGAAGGTGTTAAAACTCTAAGGCCTTTAAGTGTGCTGGTGATCCACACCTTTAGAGACTTTCTTAGCATCTTGAGAGAAACTCTTACTAATTTGCATGGCATTTCTAGAGAGAATAAATACCACAGGTATGAAGTTTCATTTCTGTGTTTTTCTTCATAAATTAAATGATATTTCAAGGCAGGGTGTATGCCGACAAAGAGTTCTTCTTTGATAGAAACTACCCTGCTTAAAAACTGGTTTCTCTCCTCCTGGCAGGAGCTAGGGAGAGGAATCTTTTATTAGGCAGTTCATATTTTGCCATGTTAGCAGAGAATGTCAAGGCCAGAAGTTCCTGATAGCCTTGACCTAAGAAGATACTGTCATAATGGAGCATAACAGGAATCTAGCAGCACTGTGAAATAACTGAATGCTGCGAATAGCACTTTCAGGTGTTCAGAGTTGAGAATTTTACTGATTGTTTTAAACGTAGTAAGAGGTGAGACTACAGCTTTTAAATATGTTTCTCTAGAAGCAGATCTCGATCAAGGAGTTACTCAAGATCTCGCAGCAGGTCCAGGTCTACAGGATCTTCCAGGTCGGACAGCCGGTCCAGGTCCAGGTCAAGGTCCAGGTCCAGGTCTAGGTCTCGCTCTCGCTCCCGATCTCGCTCTCGATCTCGCTCTCGTTCTCGCAGTCGTACTCCTAAAAAGAGTTACTCCCACAAAAGCCACCGCTCCAGCTTGATAGCTTCTTCCCCTTCCCCCTCTTCTTCTAAAAGAAAATCTCGTTCTAGGTCGAGCTCTGCTCATAGCCGTAGTTAACCTGCTCTGAGAGATGTATTAATGAATTTAATTTGATTCAAGTTTCTTGAAGACTTGAGACAAATTATATATGAGAACTGGGAGGGGAAGAGTTAACATGATGAAAGGGTGACCTCCTCTTACATTGCCAAAGTGCCTGTCATCAAATAGGCCATCTCTGTGAGGAGGGGCTGGCTGTCAGCTTTCTTCTTTCAGTGAAGTCTGGAGTGGGAAGTCTTTTTTATTTTTTTCCCTGCTATTAGTAAACATTTCTATCATAGATATATTATGTACACATAATGCTGAGGTAATGGGATGAGACAATACGCTGCTTTCTCCCTCTCTTGCCCCTACTTTCCCCTCCACCTCCAAGGCCTTTGACTTCCAAAATACTATGTTAGCTTTTGTCCTTGGTATTAAGTCCGAAAACAGGAAGTAGAGATTTTATTCCTTTAAGGTTCTGTGGCTACTTTTCTGTGCGAGAATGAATGGACCAGATGAAATTAGTTTAGAGTTCCCCTTTTTCCCCATTGCTTGGCTTAACAGGCTGTTTTAAGTTCCAGCTTTACATGACCTTGACAATATGCTTAATTTGCAAAAGACTTTCAGGAATACACATTGGTTAGTTGAATATTGCTCACTTGGATAATGAATTAATACAATGTTAAGCAGTAATGAAAGCTGGAATTTTCTGTTAAAATGAGACATACCATCCAGATGTCAGGATTATTGGGAATCCATTATAATAATTTTACAGTAATTCACTAGTATGTGGTATTGTATGTATAGGCCTTATTTGACAGGTGACTTCATAAAACTGCACAGAAATGTCAATATGCATGTCCATGTTTTTGATGTTTATAAAAGTGACATAGCTTTCATACCCAAAAGTGTGATACTGAATAACATGTGTATGACTAGCAATAGTCTTGATGGAAAGGAAGGTTATTTTAGTAATGAGAGCAGCAAAAAAAATCCCAGGAAAAGTGTCGTCAAAATCTCTGGAATGCACAGTTGTTTTGATTAATAGAAATTTCCACTGCAAATACTGTCGTTCTTACAATTTGGAATTAGATTTTTTTTTTTTAACTTCTGTATCGTTAAAGAAGGGAAACATTTTTGGAAAAAATATGTAAATTAATCCCAAAGTCTTACATGTATTTAAATGTACCATTCCTAATAAAATCAAACCTTTTTCTGGCTTATTTTGCAGTTTTGTTTAATTGTTGTTGCTGTTGTTCACTTCATACAATCTTTCTGACATGATCACAAATTTATTTGAAGATATACGTGTATGGGAGCAAGAAAATGTAAACTGGAAACCAGTTATGATATCTAAGTGACCCCAGATACTGACTAACAGGAGGACAGGATAGGATTTGGTGTTGGAATCTCTCCATAGGTAAATTCATTTGTCACTTTTGAAATATTGTAGTAGAGATTCTTACATTGCCCACATAATTTGTGTGCATATAAGGCTTCAAGGCTGACACCCTTTATAGAGCCAAGTTACTGGTGACCCTGCCCGTGGCAGGGGTTTGGAACTAGATGATTTTTAGGGTCCCTTCCCACCCAAACTATTCTTTCATTCTTTGTATGTTTGGTATGATGTGATCTGAATACACTAGCAGTTCAGAAGGAACACATTAGAAATTACTTTGCAGAGGAATCTTGCTAGATACGACTGTTGGGAAAGCTGGAGTATGCTCAGCTGTGTTAAATGTCAGTGTTGCTGGCTTTGGTAATTTTGTTATGCTACCCAGGAAAACCACAAAATGTCCTCTGCCTCATCTACTACCATTGAGATTGGCAAGTGCAATATCAGAGACCTTGAATGCTTCTGACCACAGTAAATGCAAATTATTTCAATATAGAGCTAATGTAGATCTAATTTATTTTATTTATTCTTGATTCTTTCTTGTACAATGTCATTTCACTTCTGTAAGTTTCCTTTGATTCAGTCAGCAGTGACAGCAGTCAGCTGAATATGCCTGGTCAGTTCCTGAGCAGCAGCCCCTGGCCAGCTTTCCCCACAGTTTATATAGTGAGCATGATGCCATGTGGTATGGGATATCCCTCTGGTCAGCTGTCTTGACTGTGTCCCCTCCCAGTTTCTCATGCCTCCCAATCTCCTTTCTGGTAGGACATGAGAAGCTGAAAAGTCCTTAACAAACACTACTTTGCAGTAACTGAAAATGTCACTGTGTTATCAACATTATTCTCATCCTACATCTAAAACACAGCACTATACCAGTTACTAGGAAGAAAATTACTGTAGCTGAAACCAGAACAACTACTAATGTATTTCTGAAACCTAATTATTTTAAAAATAGAATATTTTTAGACTGCCTTGGAACAAATTACCCGTATCAGATGCCTTACTTCCAACTTTATACAGAGCACAGGAATATAAGCTCCACTTTAAGGTAACCATAAATAGGCTTCTTTAATGTATTAAAGTCCTATCGTACACAGCAGTTGTGTTCCAACATCTGAGGCTTTCCCTGAGAAAGATGGGAATTATCCCCTCCAACTGGTAGAAGGCTTCTGCTCTCAACCCTTTCAGCAAAGCTGAAAAGAACAGAGCTCCGAAGTCATGATGCATCTGCAAGTATATCTACCATTACTCCTCCCCTTATTCTGCTAACGTGATCCTTAAGAGCCATTTTCACAAATTTCTCCTCCCTCAGCAAACGGAGGCAACATGAGACAATACAAATGTTACATTTGTATTAGAGTCAGAGGTTCCACTTGTCCCTTGGGAGTGCAGCTGGTCAATAGGGCTCAGGTTGTTTTAGCAGTTTGGTGCTGGCAAGACAAGCCACCATCCCTGTGTCTGCGCCTTATGCCCGTTCTGATGCTCATCTGATTCTCCAGAAGTCAATTCACAAAAAAGCACACAAAAAGTACATTCTCTGGGTCTGCTGCAGTACTGCTTTTCCCAGCATTCTCTGGGAGGGCAGAAGTGGAGCTATGGCCTGGGGTGTAACTCACCTCTGATCCTTCTGTTTTCTTTCCTTGCAAACACAACTATCATATTTCTAAATTTATCCTCCCATCTGTTCTCAAAGTAGGCAGTCTTCAAACAGAGCCCCGTCACTCTGCTCCCGCGTTTCTTGAGCTTCTCTTACTACAGGACATTCTCCTAGGGGAAGGAAGCCTTATGCTACAGCATGCGACTGCTTGCAGCACGAGGCACACCTGCATGTTGAGCACTGCAATTAGTTGCATTTCAGCAACTGGCTGCATCACCACCCAAAACCAAGAGCATATTTTCCGTGATGTTTATAGCACTTCTTTATTATTAATTACATTTTTGTTAGTTTAACACACAGCTTTTCATCCAACGATATCCCAGTGGTTTGTGAAGATAAACTTTACTGTAGTTGGCCACATCACATCTCTGCTTTATTGATGAGAAAAGAAAAGCAAGTGTTGTGCGTGCTCACTGGTGGTTGCCAAACAAGGACGTGAGGAAGAGGAGGAGGAATATTACCACCGGGAAGGTCAGGATTCCTCGCCAAGCAGGTTCGGCTCCGGCTCGTGCCATCTACTGGCTGTCCTTGTGCCGCTGCTCCTGGAGCCGAGAACGGGCTGAGAAGGGTGTGGGTTGTGCTCAGGGGAGAAAATGTTTCTCTTTCAAAACCGCGGTGAAGGAACGACATGATTCCCAGTAGGAAGAAGTGCCCCAGGATCTGTACCCGCAGCGCTCTGCTCCTGCTCCAACAGAGGGTCGAGGATGGTGAATACCGCGGGCGGAATTTCTCCACTCTGCCATCTCCTCCTGTCGCACCCCGATCTGAGAGCTGAGTGCTGTACAGTTCCTAAGTGGAGTTAGTCTTCTTACAAGGGTTTTGAAGCATGTAATTTCCCGTCTGATTCCTTCATTCCCGCTCCATAGCCATTGTTTGCTGGCAGACTAAATGCTCTGTGCGTCCAGTACCTGAGGGCACGTTTCCCATTTTACCAGCCCTGCAATCAGTTCCCCCTCCACCTCCTCTCTTTGCAAACCTGCAGGAGAGTTGTTAGCCTTTCACCCCGGGTGATTTACTAGGACAATAACGCTGATTAGCCAACAATTACACCTGGCAGAGGGCTACAGCAGAATGCTCCGTGCATGCCAGCTTAAAGGAGAGGATACAGCAGAAACATAAGGGAGCCATTCAGGCCTTAGAGTCAGCACCAAGAGGAAAGTGCAAAGGTTAACAGGCTGGGGTTGGAAACAAGGCCAAATTATATGCTGTAGTGAACTAGCTAATGGCAACTCTGTCTGGGTAGTCTCAAGATGTTCAAAGGACATTCACTACTATTGATTTGCTGGGCCTAAGATCAGGAGTGATGAGGGAGAGAAGAATTTATGGCAAAACTTGTTTATCAAGATCAACAAAGGACTTAAAATAAGACAATTTCACTGGTAATGAATGATACTTTTGTGTAGTATGATGGCTTTTTGCTGTAACCAGGGATGAATGTGGTCTTTCCATGTTCTCTCCTTTTCCACTCTAGAAATCTCTTGTGCTGTGTGGGCATTTAGCAGTGGCAAACTGAGCTGGTAAGATCCAGATCAATATGCTTGGAGCAGATGTTTTGGTTCAGACAAAGAATTCTCTCTGTATGTGTGTATGTAGGTGTGGTACATCACTGGGGACCCTGAGATCAGGTTTCTAAGGCAACTGATCCCTCCTCGATCAGAGTCCCATGGGTATTACTTTGGGTTTCATAGAGGTAGGATGCTGCAGGACACTCTTCTAAAGGAAGTGAGCACCCATTGGTACAGCTGAAGTTAAAATCTGAAAAGGCTCTCAGTCTAGAGCCATGAAAAAGAGGTACCCTAAACTTGTTAACATTTGAGCCGGAATTTAGTCAGGGGACAGAGTGGTAGTGGTGCAGTCTTTGCATTCACATCTACAGCTGAAGGAATTAGTCTTTAATCTTGGTGAATGGGACTATGGATGTAGGCCCCACTGTGACTTCTGGTTGGGATTTTCCAAGTGCCTCAGGCTATCAGGAGTCCAGGCCAGCAGCATTCCAGCTATCAGACAGAGCTCTCTCTCCAAAGCAGACTGTGCTTAGGCCATGGGCAATCTGTCCTGCTGTTACTGACCATCAGACAATCAGTATCTAGCCTCTCTAGACAGCCTATCCCTTTCATGCCTCTGGCCAAAGATGGAATTTACCAGAGCTAGACTTAAATGCCACATCTAGTGATTCAGTCTGAAGTGTTGGTATTGGTTGCACTTGGCTTTGTCCCTTCTATGTATTTTTTCCAGTAAAGCTTCAGGTCACACTGTCTGTTTAACAAAAAATATAAGCAAGCAGCTCTGCTGTCTCTTACACATATGGCCATTGCCGTGTTCCCTGCATCACTGCCAGTTCCTGTAAATGTCTTAACTGAAAAGTGATGTGCTCAAAAACCTCCAAGTTTTCTTACATGTTTAAAAAGTTCCCCTGTTCTTTTCCTTCAAATTGTCACAGTCTGTTTCTAGCACTGTGCAAGAACCATTACAGATCACGTAGACTGGTCTTCCAGGTTTGCCCAAAATACTTGCTGCAAGATTTCTGCCCACACTTGCCCTCTGTTTGTTTCAGTTTGCTTTATCTTTCCGCAGTTCTGGCACTTGGATGGTCTAAAGTCCACCTCTGCTTATTGTACACACTCTCTTGAATTTCTTTTAGTCCAGTAGCTTGTATCTCTTATCTGTGAGCACCAAAATTATCTCTATGAAATACTATGCTGTATTTCCCAGTGAGAATCAATGACACTCAGTATATTTTGAGACCCCAAATCTCACCACAAACACATCACAACCTGTGAGTGAATTTACTTAACTCTGCTAAGACCTCACAGACCTGTGCTGTGCACTTTCCTACCTTCCCACAAGTCTCTGCGACCTGAACAACAGCAACAGCTGTGCGTGGGAAAGGAGTGTGCTGCAAGCGGGTTATGCGCGTGCTTACGGCGACGTTGCGGTGTGACATAGCAGCCAGGGCTGCCTTGGGCTGGGCTCTGGAGCTGCCCACGCGCCTCTTCACCGTGACGGTGCTGTTTAGGTGGCAGCGGGGTTCGCCCGGCGCGTCAGCAGCGCGATCCCAGCGGGAAGTGTCATCCATCACAGCTTCCCGCGGGGCGGATCGCGGCAAGAAACGAGCCCGAGCCGGCCGGCCCGCCAGGTGGCGCTGTGGCACCGCCTCACGGAAACGGCTTTTCTAGAAACTCGCAAATTCGCCTCAAAATCGTGCTAGTCACGCAGAGCTTTGCCTTTGCGGAACCCCCCGGAGACACACACAAACACCCACACACCCACACACACCCCCCATCACAACACCCCTGACTTGAGCACTGGGAACTCTGTCCTGGCCCCCCATGCGGTTTTCAGAACCTTCACCTGCCGGGGGAGGGGATGGAAAAGGTGGGGGAGCAGCGCGGAGGGGCTCAAAAATCAACCATGGAGGTGAGCCATGTGCAGTCTCCTCAAGGACCTGTTTGTTGGAAGCCATGGCTGTGTGTGCAGACAATCTGGGTCCCATCATTTTGACTCCCTGGCACTTCCTCGAGCCCTTGGAAGTCTTTTTGTCATGATGGCCACCGTCAGAATTGCTCTGAAGGGCTGTAGGCCTGTTTCTCCAGCCCAGTGGTGGTCCCAGGGTAGATCCCCCGATTCCCACAACATCTGAGTGACACAGACTGACAGCTTCACCAAGGGCTGGAGCTGCCTGCCGTTGTGAGCTCTGGCAGGGTGAGGGAGGGAGATGGAGAAGTTGAATTAAGATCCAGGTATTCAAAACTGCAGCCACCCAGGAAACCTACACAGGGTAATCTTGAGAGGAGAGTGGTTACAAAGGCTTAGAAGGAGCGAGAGCTAACATGGTTCTCTTCTGCACTAGACTGAGAAACAAAACTGTCTGCTGAGGAAGCCGCCACCCCCACCCGCATCCTCTTCCTCCTCCCCCCACACGTGTACCCACAGGAGCTGCCCAGAACTGGGGCTGCACCCTTCTGCCAGGGCCTGTTTCTAGACAGTGTTAAGCATACACTGAATATTACCACTCCTCCAAATGAGTCTGGTGACAAAGAGTCTTCCGGAAATAACTCCTGGCTTGGTCTGGAGAAAATTTCTTGTTGTCTTTCTGCTATGTTTTACCACCCAGTGCCTACAACAGGGCTATTACTCCTGTACGCTGTCCTGCAGGCTGGCTGGGGGCTCTATCCCTGGGTGTGCCTTTCCCTCATGCACCCCAGACACCCCTGGTCCTTACCAAGTCAACTCCTCAAGGCAGCCTTTCCACACACCAGTCCTCTGCCAAAGTCAGGGCTCCACAGAGGCTACCCCAAGACAACATCCAGTGCCCCTGGAGAAGGGATTCAGGTCTTCTTCACCATCAGTCTTTTTATTTCAAGGGGACTCATCGGGCTTTCTTGGTTCACCCTAGATACCTGGAAGCAGAATCAGGTTCTGAAGTTTCAAGACCCGATCCTTCTCCTTGAGAGCTTGAGGCCAGAACAGCCAGACTCTAAACTCATGGAGGAGTGAATCACCTCATAGACTTTCTGGACCGCTGCTCCGGCATCGTGGCAGCAAGGTGGTTGGATGCTTAATCATCTTGTGGTCCAGAGAGGAAGGCAAAGCTCTGGCCTTGGACTTCCCTGATCCCACTTGTCTCTCAGGAGTCCAGCATGTGCTGCCTTGCCCTTTCTGGTACCTGCTGGATTGAAAAGCAAGGAAAACAGAAATCTTAATGATCTTCCTATTGGCCCAAATTCTCATGGGCATAACTTCCCCAGGATTTGGAAAACCTTGGGGAAACAATACAGGTAATTTTCCACAGTCTCTATTTCATCTGGCTTCACAGACTTTGTTGCTTTCTCCTCAGCTTAACAGTGATGCCATCCACTCTGAGTTCAGTTCTCAGGAACAGCACCGGCAGAACTGGCAACACTCTTGCTCTTCCTTCAGTACATTGCCAATGCACCTCTATCTTCCATGTGCCATCATCCAGCATGCACACAACATCACTGGCTGGCTAACAGCCACCTCCCTGGCTCCAGGGATGGGGACACCTGAGCCTCAGATCACACAGAAGAGCTCCCCTTCACATCCCATCCTCTCTACCCTGGGTTTACTTGTTTTCCTTTGTACTCCAAGAAGCAGGTTCAGGTCATTTTCAGCTCCGAGTCCTCCAAGAATAAGTACCACAGACAAAAGGTAGTGTTTGGGAATATTATCCCAGGGTATTCAAACAAACACTTTCCACCATTTCATTTACTGAGAAAACACTCCACTGTGGAAAGCTTTTCTGGTGTTCAGTATCTCTGGGACTTTCAGTGTCCTCTTAGGGCGAGACCGTCACTGGGACTTGCCCCACTTCTCCTTTGAGGGACAGGTAAAGAGGGTAGGGGAAGTGTTTGCTTGCAGCAGGGTGGGAAGGAGCTGCCTGCACTTCAAAGCTCCTGAGGCAGTCCGCAGGCAGGAAGGGCTGTCGGTGACGCTGGGGCATGAGGCAAGCCCGCCACAAGGAAATGGCGAGGCCGATGGGATGTGAAAGCTGTGACTGTGTCAAAGGCAGGATGGAAATGTAGGGGCAGCCCTATTTTTAGCAGCTTCTTGCAGAACTTTGCTAGAGCTTGCTGGAGTCGGTGGCTGCTTCCTCTTTCCTTTATGTAAGCAGCGCTGGCGAGGTTCAGATCTGTTTTTATTTAGCCACTCACACAAGAGTATTGACTGAAAGGTCCCTCCAGCCCCTTGGACACAAATCACCCGTGGTCAGAGAGTCCTAGGTAAGGAGAAGATAAAGCGAATCACACATCCCTGTCTCCATTTCAGAGCAGTGAGAGGTGGAAACCGATGCTGAGGCTGCGGAACGTGACTCTTAGTCACATCAGCGGGGGATTTTGCAATGTGGAGGGTGCAGGGTGCAGGGCAGGCAGCGTGCAAGCAAAACTGAAGTGCTTTGTGAGGGCCTTTGGTTGAATTTCTCCAGCTGCAAGACCAGGGTATCATTACCCTGCAACCCTCACCTTCCTACTCCTACCTCTTCGTGTGCTCAAGATGTGTGGAGGTGGCAAGGTGGCAGGGTTTAACACACCTAAGATTAGCATGGGGCACTCTGGAGAGCAGTAGGCTGCCATGAGAGTCCTCTGCCTGTTTCCCTTTAACATTTGTCAGTACTAAATGACTCCTGTGCCTGCTGTAGGGAAATGCGTGGGGGAGAGGCCATTCCTAAGCCAGATGAGAGAGAAGATGAGGCAGCGAAGTAGAGGAGCAGCCATAGGAAAGAAGCAACAGCCAAGATATGACTTTTCTGAACAGGCTGTAACCATGAAAACATATTACTGACTGGCTCCAGTTGCCACGGGTTCAGATCAGTTTGACTTGCAGTATTCAGTTTAGGAACAGGTTGGGAAGGATAGTGTCCAGGCCTAGACACCCAGAGCTTGCTGCTGGTCTCAGGAGACTTGGCCCACACCTTATTGTCAGAGAGGAATGAGATCAGTGTAGGGATGGGAAAAAAGCACATTCTGAGCCAAACCAGATATAGTTCTGGGCCATGTCCAGAATAAACTCTTCCGAAGCCTGGCAGTAGTGAGGAGTAGCAATGGGATGAGCAGATGAAAATCATGCTTATTCTGGCTATAGAGCTTGCTGTGCCTAGTAGGCAACACAGACCCTGTCCCATGCTTGAGTCTTCCTGCTAAAAATCTTTCAATACCACACATTTAACACCACTCCCAGAAACCTAGAGCTCCTCAAAGCCTGTCAAGTATTTCTGCAAGACTCTGCTTTGTATCTCATATTTCATACTGTTCTTCATCCCCGTGGCAGATGCATCCATTATCTTTATAGGCTATTCTTAAGCTGGATTGATTAAGGCAACATATGCAATTCTTGTATGAGAGATGGGGATGGAGAAATGCTTTGTTAGCATGGCAATTTTATTTAGAAATGAGGAATCCTTTATATGTAGGTAGTGAGGAGAGCAGGTCACAGCCAGTGCATTGCTGTCCAAGGGAATGTGCTGGAAGGTCACTTTGGCCTCTAGATGGCAGCCCTATTGCTTCCCCCCAACATTGTGAGAGGCAGAAACGCCTTCCTTTCAAAAATGGGGCATAAACACAAGGCCTCACACTCCTTACTTCAGACCCAAACCTACGGGCACTCAAGATTGCATTGCAAACAAACTCTTTTGGTTTTTTTGTCTCTGGAAATCAGAGAGATAGCAGCTCCATTAGGCCTCACACTTGCACACGCTTGGTTTGTGCTCTGCCTGATGCACTGGTGGCTCTCCTGGGGGGACAGCCAGAGTCTCCTCAGCACATTGTACTTGACCTCTGGGGATATAGGGCTGTGAACCTAACAAGAGCCTAAACCTCACTTAGCCAAAGCTACCTGTACAGTAAATTGCTTTAATTGTTTCAATAAAAAGCTGTAGCCAAGCATTTAATGGCTCACAGCCTCTGCGACTCTCTGGGATTCCATTTTAAGGTTTGCGTGTTTCTCTTCTTTTGGAAGCATGGGGACAAAAAGGGAGAGTTAACATCACTAATATTGACACACATATCTTCATGCTCTCTCTATTTTAGATGAGATAAAAACCAGCCTTTTGAAGGAGAAGGGTCATAAATATTTCCTTACTGGAGATGTTAGCAGTGGGAATCATGGGAACCTACAAAGCTGGCTATTGGCAGAAAATGTTACTAAATTGTCTTTCTGATTAAAAGTTACTTAGTTAACTTACTTGGAAATACCTCATTTCTATATTTCCTGAAAACTCATAATCATCACTTCTTGCATCCTCACAACACCCTGAGAGCTAAGTGCTGTTTTCTAAAAGGGGACTGAGACTGTTACCCAGACTTGAAAGGTGTTCAGTACCTAGAGATGGGGACTGGGGTATACATGCCCAACCTACACTGACATCAAAAAGCAGCAGGAGCAATGCCCTTTTGAAATCCAATTAGACACTACAACAGCATCTTCAAGTGCCTTGATACCTACTAGCAACACTACTCCTCAGATGATTCATGGGAAGTGTGTGTCAAAACCCTGCAAGAACAAAGTGTGCAAACAAGGCAGATGACATCCACAGGGTACAGAAATGTGACATTTTTTAATTGATAGTTTGGGAGGGTGATAATAAGATAGGAAGAATGTCCTCTTGGTGTGTAATTCTCTTGTGCTAGTGCCTGGTACTAGTGACAGGCCTGGAAGTGAGCAGGGCTGAGGCAGCTGTTCTCCAGGGCCAACAAAGCAGAGGGGCTCAGGAATGCATTTCTCATGTTATGGGAAGTTCTCGGATCACAGGTTTGTCAGAGTGGATATACTTTGCCCAGTGACAAGAAGAAGCATAAAGGAGAATAAATATATAAGAAAAAGGGGAAACAACTTTTAAGATGGTTTTTTAGTTTGGTTGTCCGGGGGTTTTTTCTGCTTTAATAAAGCACAAGAAAATTTGCAAGAAATTTATGGTCTGATTTGAATTCTAGTAATGCTCATGGAAATCCCTTTAGTGAATACTGGACCAGGTCCAAGAAAAGCAGGTTATTATTCCCTTAACTTCTATTCATCCATAACTGTTCCCTTCTGTATGCAGTTCTGTTAAATCTTGCCAGTAGATTTAATGTGAGCCTCATCAGCAATGGACCTGGATGAGACATTGGGATCAGCTGCCTTTTAACTCTGAGCCAGTCTTCCCAGGACAGTGGTGGTGAAGGAGGATGCCTTGACTACATGGCAGGTAGCTGTAACCCTGGCTGGAGCATCCTGGTAGGATCTCTTATAGTAAGACCCAACTGACAGGTATGTGACCTCTCTGTCTTGCACTGAACTGCTCTGCCAGGTGGGTGATTTTAGCACAGCAATACCAGAACAGCTCAATAAAATGGTTTGGTTGTAGTCAAAACGTGCAAAATAAGACTGCTTTGGAATAGACAGAGAACGGACCAGAAAATGGCCTTACATTGCCAAGACTAGAACAAGGCCAAGCACCTGGAAGCAATCTTTCCCTCAGTCTGGGAGACTGGAGATGAGAGGAAGCAGGTTCCAATCCCAGCTCGGCCAAAGACTGGGTGCTCTTTTTAATGTGCCATTGCAACAAAAGAGTTCAATGAGAAAACTCAGCTCTTGTTTCACTGCCCTAGGGACAGGGGAATGCTTTTGGGGAGTTTTGCACTTGCATCACTCTACATCTGTGCTGTCCTAAGCAAACCTGTTTGAGTTTGCAAAGCCAAGAGATTTGAGCCTGGAGTACTTGTGCTGCTGGTAAGGACATAATTTCTACATGGATCAGGATCTTCTCTGATGTTTGGAGAGCAAGTCTGTGTATGGAAGAGGTGTATGAAGAGTGAGTTTGGGCTTGAAACTAAGACTGAACCCTCAGTTACCCATATAAATATCTATCAACACTTGGGAATTCACACTGAAGGTTGTACTTACAGTACCTCCACCCATATTTAAAGGTTGGAAATATAATTTGGGATAATTTGCTAGCCTTCCTTTCTTTCCCTCTCCTGTCTCTCTGCTCTCTGACTGGGATTATCATAGGGCATGTAGGCTCAGCCTAGAGTGAATACGTTTTTGGGGACGTGGTTTTGCGTTTTGAATCACAGGGTAGCTATGACTGCTCCTGGTGAGGTGGAACAGCCCTCACACATCCCACCAGCCGTCTGTCCTGTCATGCTGGGGTGCTTTACAAAGTGTAGAGTGGGAGCCTGTCATGTGTGAACACAGAGGTTCCTGTTGAAGCACAAGGCAAGGAAGCTAGTGGTGTGCCACCAAAAATAGGGAACAGGAGCTGCACCCTCCATCTTCTTGGGCTATAAACAAAAAAAACTCCACTTCTCAGGTTCCAGGAAGCTGAAAGCTGTTCCAGATCCACCCCTGTGTGAGAAGAAAACACACCCCATGCTTTTGCCAACATGTGGCTGCAGGTTCCTTGCCGCAGCCTGAGCCAGCCCTCCCTGATGATGTGTGGCCCTAGGCTGGTGTGACACTGTGCCTCTTAAGAGCGGGGCTGTCCGGGCTCGTGCTGGAGTAGGCTTCCCCAGGTTCCCTTTCTGCTGGGTGCTGCCCCTGCGAAACAGCCTCCAGCCATCTGAAAATTCAGTATAGCCCTGTATCATCCACAACGAAGCTTTTGTTAAGCAGTTTTATATTTCTAAACATTACACAGCTCTGTTGCAAGCTTCCCAATACCTGCCTCAAGCAGCTCATCTGAGCTGTTCCTCCCATGCCAATCTCTGTGATCTGTGGCATGCATACAGCACTGATGAGAATAGGACCTCCCCTCTGCTGCACCATATTTGCCAGAACAGGCATAACTCAAGATAACCAGATTTGAAACAATCAGAGCAGGAAGCAGCAATAACTGGCCTGGAGGAAAGGCAGGGAGTTGCCCATAGACAGTATTTAGGGGGGTGCCCGATTTGGGGTATCTGATCTCTTTCCACACTCTAGCCTCACCTACAAAGGCAGGATGTAAAGCTTGCAGGATCACCCTTCATCTCCCTGGCTTAAGCATTGAGTTTAGGTCTGTACTATCTTCTGTTTAGCTGTAGTGTTTTGTGTGTGGTGACACGGGTACTGACCTATGCATGTGCATGATGAAGATCTCCAGAACAGCATCTGGTTCGGACACTGGTCTCATCACTGAGGTTGGACAAGGTGGTAGCCATTCATGTTATTTTTTCTCTAGAGTATATGGACCTGAAGGCTGGTGCTGGTGCAGCTGATGCTTCCCAGGATTTGCACCCTGCAGTCTGTACACAGCAAATACAGCCAACCTCCCAGCCAGGACCTACACACCATGGGGGTCAGGGCAGGCCGAGACAGGCCTGCAAGTGCCTTCGCTGACGAGCTGACGGCTTAGTCACCAGGGCTCTCCACAGAACCCTGTAAACACCACCCACAGTTCCCTGCAGGAGTCCTTGCCATTGGGCTCCGCCGGAGCCCTGTCCTCCTGCTCCCTGTGCCAAGGGTCACGAGCTGGGACCAGCAGCTGGGTGCCAAATGTGGGCTGTAGCTCAGTGCAGCCGGTCTGCTAGAGGTCATCACACGCCTCCTTAAGCAAACAGGGATCCACGCCAGTTGATAAATCATTTACGAGAAGTCAGAAGCAAAGAACTAGATTAACCAGGTCACTGGGTGTCCTGGGGGAATGACGTGTCAGTGGAGCTGAAACAGCAGATCCCACAGTTGCAATCTGTTGCCTTCTTCTGTCCTGACAGCAATTCATGGAAATCCCTGGAACTAGACACCAGATATGGAAAAACCCATTAGCTCATCCCAGTCAGCTCACTAGTTAAAGCAGTCACTCCCATTGTCATTTTCTGGCAAAGTTAAAAATGTCTCAGGAGAGGGGATTTCCACCAGCTTCTTCTCAAGGGGAAACTATTCCACCTATCAGGAAGGCTGCCCTGTGGTGATATTTTTGTAAACCAGAAGTAACTCCAGAACCCAAGCAAGAAAAAACAAAAAAGGATTCTGCTGCCAGAACTGGGGCAGTGATGTTTTTCTGCCTGAAGAGATACGTGCCACATGGAGCACGTCTCCAAATGGAAACTGTGGGTACACGTGTTTACAGCCAGCCACCGAGGTGTGCTCCTGTGTGTGTATATACACCCGTGTCCTCCCCCTCTTCCCAAGGGTGGGATGACCTTCTGCCTTCAGCACAGCCAGTGTGTTGTAGTGTGATATCACACCTAGCTCACATTTGTGCAACTCCACTGACATAAAGGTACAGCACATTGCTCTGAAGAGGGAAGACATGCAGGAAAGACAGGAGGCAATAGCTGATGGTGGTGCTCCAGC
Organism: Dicrurus megarhynchus; assembly: GCA_013399195.1. Taxonomy (NCBI): domain Eukaryota; kingdom Metazoa; phylum Chordata; class Aves; order Passeriformes; family Dicruridae; genus Dicrurus; species Dicrurus megarhynchus. Next base: position 366,330 of record VXAD01008119.1, read on the forward strand.
ACCCACTTTCTCTGTGAACGGGGAGAATTTGCTTCTCCTCGGCTGTGTCGAGAGAAGAACAGCCCCCCGGCACTGCTGGGGGCTCTGAGGCTTGGCACATTAGGGGTTGAAACCCAACATGAATAGGAAAGATGGTGCAATGCAGAGCTGTCTTGCTGAGGTTGACAACAAAGGCCATGGAGATTTTGGCAGCTAAGCTTTTCAGCACCTGGGAAGCACTTTGGGACAGTGGGGAAATAAATTAGCTGTGTGATGGCATTTAAAGCCTTATCATTAGTTTCAGAACTAATTCTGCATTTAGATGAATGGGTGTAGCACACATTGCTGAGCTGGAACCTGCAAGAGATAGTGAGGATTGCTCCCTGTTCCCATTTACAAAATTTTTGGCCGGCAAAACTGCAACTTGCTGCCTTGGTGGCTTAGGTCTGGGAGCAGGGGTCTGTGTTTGGGGTAGGCACAGCAGCAACACCAGCAGCAAATGAGCCCCGTGCTGCTCAGGGCTCTGATTACTTCTGCCACTAGGTGTTGACTTATGCCACTTAGAAGAAGGTGGGGTATTACCTGGGTGTTTGCCCTGAATTTGTGACTCCTCAACTAGTCATTTTATTTGTCTCTCACAGGTGGCACAGCTGCCTTCCCTACTGGGGACCCCTGAAATTTAGGCACTGTGTTTTGCATTGTTCCAAGGGCTGGAGTTTCCTTTCTCAGCCAGTGGTGCTGAGGCTGTCCTGCTGAGCACGCTGCGCACTCTGTTACTGCAGGACAGCTGATGTGCCAACCATACCTAGCTTTGGCCTGGGCTTTCTTCTCTGCAGGGTTCTTACTTTGTTCTGTTTAGCACAAAACACACTGAAGCGTGCACAGGGGCTATAAAAGAACTATATGAACTGTGGAAAAGGATCTAACCAAGGAGGCACAGGTCACACTCTGGGCCTTGACTGGGTCCCTGCAGTTGCTGTCAGGTACTAGCCAGCTGACCTACTGAGCCCCTTGCCCCTTGCACTGTGGAAGGATAAGAGCAAGTAGAGCCCAGTAATATTTTAACTAAGAGATTAACTTTCTGCCAGTTCAACAACAATGGATCTTCTGTTTCTGTGGATGAACGGTGCTGACTTGAGGCTCTTCCACATGCCAGCCCAAGCTCTCCTGCCACTGGCTGCTCTGCCCTCAGAGGAAAACTCACATTTAACCCTCAGACAGGAAAAGGAACCTCAGCTCCAGAGACAGCAACCCAGAAAGGTGTTGTCCTGACTCTCTACAGCTCGTGTCCCTGGCACAGTATAGGTGGCGCTTAGTTTTCCTAAAGGAGGGCCAGAAGACCTACCCATCTTCCTTCTAGATACTCAAGACTCACCCATTTCCCTGCAAAGTCCCAGTGTACCTTGAACCCACGCATGATGGCTGAAAGATATGTAGAGAGGCCACTGAACAGTCCTGGCACTCAAATGCATTCCATTCCCACTCCCAAGTACTTTTGAGACCCTTCATCTCTCACACCTTGAAATCTGTGGACGTTTTGCCATTGCTTTCAACAGGTACCTGCTCTCAACCAGCCCCTGAAAGACAGGTCCCAAGCCCACAGAAATCAAGATGGACCTTTTTGCAAACTTCATCATGGCAATGGAAATAAGTTTTGCATGTGACAAGGCAAAAAGCAACACCAGATTCATTGGAATGACCTATTGCAAAGGTTATATTCCAAAGATGAAAATACCAAGTGTTTTATTTTAGAACATAAGTTAAGATTCATGCAGGAAAAGCTGACCTCCCATTCAGTAACATGAAGCTGGGTGCAGCAGTATCCTGTGGGGCCCAAGCCAGCCAGCCAGACCAGCCAGTCTCAGAAAGTGGAACTGACTAATCTGAGTCGTCTGCAATGAGCTTGGCATGAGTGAAATCATGCCCTGTGTAAACAGTGTGAAAAGCAAAGGAAATGATAAGGTGCTGGTTTTTTTATTATTGTTGTTGTTCTTGATTCTGTGTGGGAGAGGGTAACAACATAGGTGAGGATTTTAAATAGCAAAGCAAAAGCAAACAGCGGTGGCAACATGTGGCCCTGGATGTTCAGCTGTGATGAGACACTGAAGGCTCTGTTTCCCAATGCTTGTAGTGAACCTGTTTTAGGAGGCTTAGTTTCCAGTAAGTGCTCAGCACTTAAAAACAACTACCCTCACAAAGAACTGGGGCCATGATCTTTATCTCCTGACCATGTGCTTTGAGAGCCATTTCCACTTGAGAGGCAAGCATTTTCCTTCCATCTCCTCACAGAGCCATCATTCCTTCCTCAGACATTTGCACCAGGACTGTATGGGCAGAAATTAATCCAGGGCCCAAAAGAGAAGGTGGGGAGACCCTGCCCAGCACACATACTGTTTGCAGATCCTTGCAGTGTGGTGGAATAAACCAACACCCTGGTACAGGGTGTGTGCGTGTGATGTGGTGGAGGAGCACATGGTCACTGATTTCCAACTGCCTACCTCTGTTCTGTGCGTGGCCTTGCGTTAGTTTCAGGCATAATAACATCATGATATCATAATGATATATCGCGCTCTGATGACACCACCACATGGAGTAAGCCACAGCAATCTGATCTCATTCTGCAAACGTGGAGATGAGTGTTACTGCTTCACAGGACAAGTGGGTGGCAGGTAGATGGAGCTGGCACTACCTATATTGTCAGGCCTGGGTGGGAACGTGACCTGCTGGGTTAAATTAGGTGGCTGGGAGCTTAATGCCTCAGCTCTAAATCAGCCTCAGCGGTTGCGGGTGAGTCACCAGACCTATCTGCATTCACTTCTTCCATCTGTGAAATGGTGACAATAATATTTCCTCACCTGATGGGGGAGGGAAGGGAGCGTGTGTACAAGAATGAATAAATGTTTACAAAGCACCTTGTGAGCAGTGCACAGGCTCTGGCTGTACTTAGGAGGAACCTGCGTTTTTCCCTCTGCTCTGGGTTGCACCATACTGTGAGGTGTAAACACTCCCTTCAGAGTCAACAGTTTCAAATGAGAGCAAATGAGATAATTCCTCAGGAGAGAAACAGAGAGTGAAGACTTCATGTGTTACCAGCAATTTCAATAAATTCCATTGAAGGAAAAGCAAACTAACCTTTTAAAAGATAATAATAAAGCAGAAAAACAAATGAGTTCTGACCAGTTTGGTTTTTCTTGTGATGGTACCATGATCTTAGGTTTCACTTCCCAAATGGGAAACAGAACAGAGAAGTGAACCCCCTTGAAATAAAAGTGAAGTTAATAACGGGTCGCCTTTAGCTCTTACCACATCCTGTGTATGCTGATCACTCTGCTTGTAGCTGGCAAGAACAATTCTAGATTTTTCTTTACCATGTTAATTCTTTGCTGAGTCAAACCATGTTGTATAAACAGTTGGGAAAAAGCCTTCCTGCATCCCCGCTCCGGCACTGTGGTGCCACGAGTGCTGTCCTGCTCCCTTCCTGTGTTCATGGGTGCCTGTGCCCACAGCAGTGCTCCTCTGCCCTGCTGTTGGTACAGACCCACACTCCCCACTCAGTGAGCACTCAGAGTGAATGAGCATTCACATGGCCCTGCCTACCCTTGCTCCCAGTCATAGCACGCACTGCTTCTGTCAGTTTCAAGCGCTCACACGCAGATGTGTGATGGCCCCTCGGTGTCTTGCCCTGTGTTCACTAGCAGTTGTTCTTATGCACATACACAATTCCTCAAGCCAGCACAAACACACACACACAAGTATGCACACTCTTCTTAGTCTAATACATACACAGAAACAATTATTGTTTACTTTTTCTGGTATGAAAGAGAGGATCTGCAGAGGGATCTGGACAGGCCGGATCTTTGGCTGAGGCCAATGGTATGAGGTTCATTAAGGCAGAGTGCTGGGTCTTGCACTTGGGTCACAACAACCCCATGCAGCTGGGGGAAGAGTGGCTGGAAAGCTGGTCAGCAGAAAAGGACCTGGGGGTGCTGGTCAACAGATGGTTGAACATGAGCCAGCATGTGCCCAGGTGGCCAAGAAGGCCAATGGCATCCTGGCCTGTATCAGCAATAATGTGGCCAGCAGGACCAGCAGTGATTGTCCCCCTGTACTCAGGACTTGTGAGGCCACACCTCAAATCCTGTGTTCTGTTCTGGGCCCCTCAGTACAAGAAAGACATTGAGGTGCTGGAGCGTGTCCAGAGAGGGGCAATGGAGCTGGTGAAGGGTCTGGAGAGTAAGTCTGATGATGAGCAGCTGAGGGAGCTGGGGGTGTTTAGTCTGGAGGAAAGGAAGCTCAGGGGAGACCTTACCACTCTCTACAGCCACCTGAAAGGAGGCTGTAGCCAGGTGGGGGTTCGTCTCTTCTCCCAGGCAACAAGTGATAGGACAAGAGGAAATGGACTCAAGCTGCACCATGGGAGATTTAAGTTGGACATCAGGAAGAATTTCTTCACTGAAAGGGTTGTCAAATATTGGAATGAACTGCCCAGGGAGGAATCACCCTCCCTGGAAGCATTCAAGAAATGACTGGATCTAGAAGTTAATGCTATGGCTTAGTTGACACGGCAGTGATCAGTCAAAGGTTGGACTCAATAATCTTGGAGGTCTTTTCCAACCTTAATGGTTCTACGATTCTGCAAAAAGTATGCACTTCACAAATGCAAACCAGTCATACACATATACAACCCAGCTATGAGACACAGCTGTCCCCCTCCACAGCATCATCATTGCAACAACCTTCTCCCTGGGATGAGCTTTGTAGCTGAGGGTTCAACTGCTTCAGGAAATGTGGATTAGATTGGCATATCAATTCAGCAGCACAGCTATTTTATTGGTCTGATTTAGGCTGGATACTTGTCTTTTGGTGCATTACTGGCTTTTGCTGCTGCTGCTGCTTTTCATTCTGCTTATACTGCTGGAGATGACTGTAGGATCCTTCCATCATCAGCAGAATTCCTCTTATGAACAGTTTCACTAAGACAGCCTTTACCATCCACCACCCCCACATCTGCTCCTCAATGGGTCTTCAGCATTTTAGTGACACTTTGAAATTCTGGTTTGCATTTTGAAACAGCTCCATTTGCAACAGACACTGTCATATCTACCACAGCTTGAACCTGTAGGGGTTTTATCCATCAACAGTATTAGAGGTAACAGACTGGTCATCTTTGAGCTGCACATCTCAAACACATCTGAACTTGGGAGAAGGTGCACAAGTTTGCCCAGTATCCTGGCATTGTACTGGTGGGCCAACCAACTGCAGACTTCAGTAACAATTAGTGGGCATGATTTCTCAGCTCGATGTACACGAACTGAAAGGCACTGAACTTTGGAGTCAGAGGACTTTTTAAAAATTATTTTTAGTATATCTAACAATGCTCACTCTGTAGGCCTGGAGATAGCAATTGTCCATCCATAGATAAATGAAGCAGCACAGGCTGTGCATGTGCTGTTAATGCAGTGCAAAGCCTCAGCTGGAAGGACATTTTGATGGAGAAACTTATTTCCCAATAATTTCAGTCCCCTCTGCTGGGCAGGCAGGGAGAATGGCAGACGTGGAGACACCAGTTACTGCAGAAACTACATGCGTGGATACTTGTCCACTAAGTAGTGCCTGTACCACTGGCTCTGAACTCTCATTTCACACAGGACATCAGGCAACCATTGAACGGGAAGAATTTCCTGCTGCTACGAGTTACTGCTGGACCTATTATCCAGTTGGAGCAGCCACATGCAGGAGACCTAAAGAGAAAAACTGATCTGTTTTTCTCCTTGACCATCTGTGGTGGTCCCAAATTTCTAATTTAGCTCTTGGTACTTGCCAAATAACACCTCTCCCTGCAGAGCTGTGGGCTGGTATCTTGGCATTTCCCAAGTGACACTAGAGGGCCCACATCCTTGCCCTTCCATGACAGCTAATCCCAAATGCTTGACAGACAGGTTCCAAAATACTGCCAGTCACCTAAGGAACATAACTAAGGAAAAATAAAGCCAATAGTGTTGAATTCTGTGTTTGCTTTTGACTCTAGTCTTTGACTCACACTTCAGAGTTTTCATGTTTTTCTCTGTGCTAGCTAACATTAACAGCATGCTTTTCTTAGCTGAAAAATTAGATTCTCTTATGACCACATGATGTATGGAACAGAGACTTATAGAAAAAAAAGAGTAGGAAAGTAGGAGGATTAGCCTTCCTCTTTTCTCAGCCCCAGCAACCAGCAATCAATGTCTCATCTGTCTGCAACACTGTTATCCCCTTACAGAAAGCAAAGGATTGGTAAGGAGGTAAGGAGGAAGCATCCTGCTGTGGATCTTTAAGGCTGCCTGGGCTTCACAACACTGAGGAAACTGTCCCGTGGAGCAGAGCATCATGTCATCCCCTCAGCGCTCACTACCTGCACTGCACAGCAGCCCAGACACCAGGCCCAGCGTCTCTGCTCTTGTCAGGAGCATGATTAGCGCCTCTTTGATGACAGTAAGTCCAGGCTTTGCTTTTGTTTCTCAGCCAAAAGCCTACCTCGCTGTGGACCCATGGCCCCAGCACATCACTGGCAGCTGGGGGCACCCAGAAACCCTGATTGAAATAGTGACAAACATCATCCAGCAAATTATTTCCCCTCCCTAGTCATCCACAGAGCATGTGGCAAAGCTCCCACTTTTCTGGTGCAGCCACCTGTAGAATGTGTGGCATTCCTCCCTCTCTGGTTTCTCCACAAAGGTTTCTGTATGCAGGGAAAGTTGGAAATTCAGAAGGCATCCATCCCCTCCCAGCCCGGCTGCCTTGCTTACACAGTGGGGACAGGATGAGAACAACACAGTTTAACTCTCCTGCAGCCAAATATGCCAGTTAAGCTGGGGTGTTCTATGTCACTTCTCAGCCTGGTCCCCCTAACTTGTTTCAGAATCAGCGTAGTTCTTTACTAACTTCATAAAAATAAACAAGGGCCTGGTAGCATTTAGGTCACACTAGTAAATTATTTACACAGAAAACCCCTTCCGTTTCTTATTGCACAGGTCTTGGTGTCACCATATCCTGCCAGGGACCACATTTGTCCCTGCAATGTAGTCCCCACTCTGTGACAGCCAGACACTGATGTGAGCAGGCTTTCAGTGCACCGGCGGGGCTTCACCAGCTGCTGCCTGCCCAGGGCTGAAGGTTGCCCACGAGACAGCTGCATCCAGCCTCTGCAAAAGTGGGCGTCGGCAACCTATCCTGAGCGGGTACACTGCTGCGGGTGGCTCGGCACGCAGAGGCGGCTGAGTTCAGGCCAGGTACAAGCTTATCAGCAGATCACATCCAGCTGGGAACAGCACTGAGAGGCAGCCCAGTGGCAAAGCACAAACTTCCTTGCAACTATTTTTAAAAGCACCTTTACATCTCTCTTTTCAACTTGCAGAGCACAAATAAACCAAAAGCATCACCCAGTTGTTGCTAAAGGGAACTATTGTTTTGTAGCCTTCCTCATGCCTGTTGCAAATGAAATAATATTATACTCCTCGACCTCCCTTCACAGAAAAAGTCCCCCATCCAGCTCTGCATTTGATCCTGTTTCTATTCTTCCATGCTGCCTTTGGTGGACTTTTGATCTTGACTCAGCATGGTCCATCTTACAATGTTTCTTTAGGTCCTGCTTCACAGTGGGCAAGTGGGCATGGACTGTGATGGGTACCCAGGCTATACAATGACATATTTTTCATGCTGACCCACGGTGCAGGTCTCTTATGTGTAATTCTTGAACAGTCATTGCCCCTGTCTGCTGCTGACCCCCACAAGACAGCTTCTAATTCAGAGTAAGAGGCTTGCCCAATTTCTTCTAAAACAGCTTGCTTTGGCATTTGTGTGTGCTGAACTTTCTCCGTCATGGTAGTCTGGTTTCCAAGTTTAGTTAGAATCTTCTGGAGTTCCTCCCAGTCCTGCCAAGACTTGCTTGCATTTATAATGCATGGTTCTCTGTTGGCAGCAAATGCTGTTGCCTTGTTATCCTTCTTCCCCCTTCACTGATTTTTGTAATAGTATTCAGAGGGCCACTTTCATCTCTGCTCCCATCACCCCCTCCCACCCAGTAAACTTTTCTTCCCCAACTGGAACACTGGCCTTTTACTTTTAAAGGATTTCCCCCCCATTCTGTGAGTTCTGAGTCAATTTTCAATCCATGACGGGACTTCTTATACCATAGCTGCCAAACTTGTTTCATGTTTGGAAAGGCCTTTATCAAAAAACCTTTTGAAAGCATAAATTACTAACTATGGTCCCTACTTGTTCCTGATGAACTTCTTCAGAATCTCGCAGAAGTCAACTCACTAGTGGGACTAGTGGTCTATCAGTGCTCCTTCCGCTGGGTGCTGCTCCACCAGTGCAACCGGCACAGTCCCCATTTTTCTGGAAGCCTCATATTACGCCCTGTCTGGCCTTTCTTTGAAAGGCAGCTGCTCCCTGGGGACGGGCAGGAGGGAGAAGACTGGGGTTCTGCCCTCTGTACTGCAGGGAGCAGCAGCAGGGCCAGTGATGGACATGAGGGGTGCTGACTCCAAGGCTGTGTCACAGTGGCTTGTGTTTTCCTGGGTAAACCCCTTGAGCCCGGGTGTCACACAGAGCAATGCCCCGTCACTGGTACTGGCAGCTGTGCTGGGTGTTGAGGACTGCTCTGGGCACCATCATCCATCCCTGTGTGCTGTGCAGGGTCCATACAGGGCAGAGGCCAGCAGGAAACACCTCAGACTGGTGTAGGACTGCCCCAGTCTCCCTGGGGAAAGCAGAGTAATGCAGCCGAAATGCCAGTCCACCATGCCCCAGGGAATGGCATGTGGCAAAGCCATTCAAAAGCCACCAGAGCAGCAGCCCAGGTCCTCCCTCACCTTCTGAGCCCAGCTCTTGTCCTTTAAGGCTGAGTGCTGGTAGCACCCGCTCACCATGCTGGGTGGCACCATGGCCCCACCACTGCCCAACCCCACCCTCATGCGAGGATGAGAACAACACAGTTTAACTCTCCTGTGGCCAAATGTGCCAGTTAAGCTGGGGTGTCCTTGTCCAGGGAGCTGGTGGGCATTGCCAGGCCATCCCATCTTCTGCCTTTTGCTGCTTTCTCCTGCAGTAACATTGAGATAATGTGTGTCAAGAGACAGGCCCAGAAGTGGGCCATGGACCAGGAGGTTCAGAAGTGGAGGGGCCAGGATGCCCCCAGGATCAAGGGGTGGGTGCAATTGCCTGAGGTAAGAGCCACATCCAGCATATTTGGATCTGGGTCTTGCTCCAGCAGTAGTTTAGTTTCCCAATTTACCTGTGAAGTGCTTCAAAGGGTGCTGAAAGAGTCTCCAAAGGGCAGCAGGAGCATGAGCAACTGCTGAAGCCTGAGGGAAGGCTCCCATGCTGCTGGGGCAGGCTGCAGTGGGAATTTTATCACTGACTCCTGGATGAGCAGAACTAGGCAAGCACATAGAGCTTTCCCAATCTGAGCTCAAATGTATGAATTTACCGTATCTAACGCCTCCCTGAAATCCAAACAGACTCAATTACATTCTCTTTCTGTAATGAATCAGTAATTATATTGAAGAACACTATTATTTGTTTGGCATGGCCTATATAAACCCGACTTGGGGAGTGCATAGTTGGTGTGGTGCCAGAGCCCTGCGTATTATTGCCTTATAAACACAACCATTGTTTGAATTTCAGATCAAAACAAACCGAGCCATGTCGCTTGTCAGTTATTAGATATCTTTTTCCCAAATGCTCACCCAGGCCGTATTACAATAACAATAATTATTATTACATACTTCCTTATTGTATGTTTGTGCCGAGGTAGCACATTTGTCTTTTTCCCACACATTAGTTGCTTCTCCTGACTCTTATGATTCACTCCTGCCTATTTCCCAATGTCCATGAGCTCTTTCTGCATTCCCAGCTGCATTTTGTCAAGACCTGCAGATTGGCACAGGGACTTATGGTGCTGTATTGCACCAATCTGCAAAGGGTTGCAAACCAGCACAGGGGCTTTGCTCCTCGAGGGAATATACAAACCGAAGAAAGATGTGGACCCTGCCCCCAGGTGCTTTATAAATATTTAACTTGGTCTGATACTGTGATAAGGGCTGATAATGTGATTTGGACAGACTAAAACCCAGCCCTGCTCGGGCAGGGCTGGAAACGGACCTTCTGTGGGAAACAGGGTGGGAGGGGGGCAAGTAAGAGCAGCAAAGTGATGATGCTTTCCACAGCCACTGCCACAGCTGGGAGTAGGACTCACCTTGCCCAACATGGGACACCCAAAATCTAGTTGTCAAATCCTCAGCAAGTTGCCGATCTGCCCTTAGCATCATAGAAGAGAAGCGAGTGCTTGGCTTTTGGGTGAGTCAGCCCTTCTCAAGATAACTTCAGCCCTTCTCAAGATAAACTTCAAGATATGTGAAATGAATCATACACTAGAGGTGCCTTTTTGTCTCCATTGACTATGCAGGAAGCCTGTCCAACTAATTAGGTTTAGACACCTAACTTTTAGGTACTTAAAAACAGATGAGAGGAATCCCATCATTGACGTTCTTCATTACCGGCCTGACAAAAGAGGCAGTGCAAGAGGCTCCCTGGAGATGCCCTACCAGATTTGGACCTAACCAAACTCCTCTATCCTCTGTGCATGGGAATCTGCAAAGCCTCACCTCTATGTCCTGCCCTTGGAGCTCCTATGGGCATAGGGCTCTCCAGCCATACCCAGCTGGCAGAGATGAAAGCATGTTCCCTGCTGAGGTCTGAATGAGGCAAGGGTCTTGTGGGAAAAGATATAATAATGGAGCTGAAGTCTGTATTATAATGTATTCATAGCAGGCAGGAGGAACAAAAAAAAAAAACAAGAAAAGGAGACTTGACCTTGGCTTCCTGCCTGGTGCTAAAAGTGTGTTTTGATGGAACGGGATAGGCGGGAAAGCAAACTGCCTCCCTAATGCAAATATCTCATGGAGCTGTAAGATGTGTGGAGTGCAACCCAAGTGTTTGGAAATAAGGTTATGACAAGTTCCACCGTGAAAGGACAAAATGGTATTTTTCAGAGGGTTACAGCTGAGCCTGTTGGAAGTAAGTGGCCACCAGCACAGCAAGCAGCAGCTTCTGACACCAGCACTGCGTGTCACATAAATGTCATGATCTGAGAGGCTCCTGAGTAGTCTTAGACTTTCTCAAAAAAGAAAATAAAAAGATGAAAGCATTTAGTCCTAGCACTTTTTTTTTTGAGAAAAAAATCATGGAAACATTCCACTGGTTAATGTCTGCTGAATAATTAGCAGCCAGGGCTGCTGTGGCTGGAAACAGGCAGAGGCCAACAGAAACCACTGTGCTGTGTTATCATCTTGCTGTGTATCAGCTCAGGACCATGGATGCAGGATTTGAAAAAAGTGAATTTGTCCTGGTTTCTGAGATCTGTGCCTTTCCACGCCCCTGACCACTTGTTACATGCATTAACCATCTTATTGATACAAGGGCAATTGCTGTTTTAATGTGCAGCAGGTGTCACTTCTTTTTTTCTGGAAACTGCCAACAGCCTCTTTAAAGCCTCTGGCACTTCCCTTAACCTGAACAACAATTTATTGAGGTGAGATATATTTGACTTCCCTCTGCCCTGGCAGGCACAGAGCCCTGTGCAGATTAGGCCAGGTTATTATTTGAAGCTGTACCCTTGCTATACACCATAATCAGCTCCTGAGGGTGGGGCCAGCAGGGATGCTGGGGACCCCAGGACCACCGTGTGTGTGGCTGAGACCTGGAGGAAAGAGGATGTGCAGCTGGCTGCACAGGCTGTCCCACGCATGTGGACCCTCCACAGGGAGGGAACAGGTGCTGCTCTGGGGACCTGCAGCAGGATAGAGCACCAGTCTCCCCAAGAGCAGCTTCATGGCTCTGCTCCACCACTGATGAGAAACACATCTTGCTCCATACCTCACCTTGCTGTAGCCAGGCTGAGCACTTCCTCAGCTCCCATTACCAGCCTGGCAGGATGGAAATCCCTTCTCTAGCTTCACACACTTGCAGCATGTTCAGGGAGGAGATCAGATGAGCCTTGAGCCTTGCCCTAGAGGGTTTGTGACTTCACTGAGAACAGGCAAACCCCCAAGAAGAGGGAGATTTCTCTGCAGGAGGTGGTGTGGGCCAGCAGCAAGTGGGCAGCAGGGAGATCTGTGGTGCTACGTGAGGGGGCTGCTGGGCTTTCCTGCTTGTCCCAGAGTGTCCGGACAGGATGTGCAGACCCCAGCTGGGGACTGTTCTGCCATGGAGCTGCGGTAAAGTAATAGTCCCACACTCAGGTCAGAGGCAGAGAAGCAGATGTTCCTTGTCAGGCACCTTCACTTTCCACAACCATGCAGCAGCTGGTCCTGGTGATGCTGTTTTCCTCCAGCCCCTCAAACCTATTGGCACACCGGTTTGTGTTTCAGCCCCACTCCCACCCTCAGCAAAGGCTGCATGTGTCTGGATGCAGCTGGACAGACCCCAGGACGTGGCTAGGCCAGCCTCCTGAGCAGTCATGACAAACAGCTAAGCACTTGCATGGGCTTGCTGTCCTGCTGTGTGGAAATACATTAATTGCATTAGTATTTCCACTGGAAATTATAACTTAGATCCATTAATTTCAGCCAATTTCCTTACCCTGCGTCTGCTAAAAGAACATCTCTGCTTTTTCCACTGCAGTGTCTTGTCAGTGCCACCGGTGCTAAATTTGTGGCAGGCTAGTCACATCCATGTGACACTTCAGAAGAGGCCACACATAAACTCCACCTCCTGTCTTCCCCTCACTTCCCCCAGAGGTAGCCCAGCATCTGAGCTACTGAAAAACAGAAAGCCCTTTTTATGAACAACTAAATCAGATCCCAAACCCCATTACTAATTAGTAAAGATGTGCCGTAATTTAGATCACCTTGGATGGTCTTTAGGTCATTCACAGGTGTAAAGTCAGGAGGATTAAGGGCTTATAATATTTGTCTGGTACTGTTGCTACCAATTCCAGCAAAAATAATGGAGCTAGCTTCTTGGGTTTCCTGCCACCACAAAGTACACACATGCACACACTCTCTATTTTATGAATGTTTACATACCCGAGCTGCCAGGAATCTCACTCCCGCTGCTTCCCACCACCTTAACACACTTTCCTGTATCTCTGTGAATTTGTTTTCTCACCGAGCAGCTGGTAATATCCCTTTTGCTTGGGAGCAGGCGGAGACCTGACTTCCTTGGGTGCCAGAAAAGCCTGGCAGAGGGCGCACCTACAAGCTGTGGTTTCCATCTCAAGCCATTTACACCTCCCAGTGGCTACCCAGAGATGTTCCATGGAAGAAGCGCAAGGCCAAAATAAAAGGAAGTATTAAAAAGTTACAGACAGGTGGGGAAAGGCCACGCTGACATCCGCCTACTCCCCCTGAAAGGCCACAGCGTCTGAGGAGGCGCCTGGAACAGAGGAAACATCTACACCCGCTTGCAGAGACCAGCAGAAAGGCACTTCCACACCTACACCTCCAGGGTCACAGCCAACAAAAATAGCATCAGACCCAAAAGATATGTATAGAATAGTGGCTGCAGAAAGCCTCGGCTCATTTTACATCCCCAGCAAAAATAAAGTCAGGAGGTTTGTCCTTCCTCTGTTCCCAGCCTCTGTACATCGGAGCACCGCTGCAGAAAAGACACATCTGTTTACCTGAGGATTCCCATGGGAGCAGGGGAATGAAATGCCCAACTCATCTGAAACTCACAGGGGAAAACCTTGCTTGTGACGAAAGCACTTCCCTTTCCTACCTTGAAACTTTGGGAACTGAGTGGTAGGAGGGGGAATAAACCGAAACACCCCACCCCCAGCTTGTTTTCAACAATTCAGGCTTTTTTGTACTCAAGTTCTTGCTCGGTAACTCTGACGCAAGCAGATTTGCAGGCTTCCTACTGCCAAATGGCTCCAGGTGAAGGGAAGTGCAGGTGTCTGAAGATAGCAACCTCGTTCTTTTGCTATGGGAGCTGTACCATCATCAAATATATTTGTGGCCAAGCTGGCACTTGGATTCAGTTTACACTCAAGTGCTCAAAGTAACCTCTTATTACCCTGACAGGGAGTTAAACTGGGCAAAGAATGCAGCCACCCCGTGAGACTGTCCTCCAGCCTTTAGCAGAAGCCAGAATGTGAACCCATGCTCAGTGGCTCGGGGACAAGATAGTGCTGATTTGAACAACCCAGTGCCAAACTAGATCAGACCAAAGGTCTGTTGTGGCTTTCCTCTTACCTCCAAAAGTAGTCAATGCTTATGGGGGAAAACAGGAATGAGAGAGTGATACTTTTGCTAGGCATTGTCCATCAACATGTCACAGAGGTTTGCCTTTGCCTTTAGTAAACCTCCAGGGACTTTTCCTCCATAAATTTGTCGAATTGCTTTTTTGACCCAGTTTATACTTTTGACCTCCACAGCATCATGTGCCAACAAGCCCACAGTTTTATATACACACACGCAACTGGAAAAAGTAATCCTTTAAACCTCCTGCCTTTATCATTTCATTCACTGCCCTCTTCTTCTTCCCCACCTTCTGGCCACTCTGACCTGTTTTAGCTCTCATGCAGGAAAGTGGTTCTTAATTTCTCTGCTAAATGTGTGCACAGGTCTGATGCACAATCTTATCCCTCTGTATTTTGTAACAAGTTTAGCATCTGCTTGCATTTGACCCAGGGTAGGAGAGGGCTCCAAAAGCGGTTCCTGCGCTGAGGACAAGTTTGAGAAGGGCTTGAGAGGTTCTGGACATTTATTCCTTCTTCCTGGGCCCAGCTGTAGTATCCCAACCGGAATGTGCTGGGCCTGGATGGATTGACCCACACAAGAAGGCTAGTGAGCATGGCATTGCATTCATTCACTTTTTCAGTAATCTTCTTTAATAATTGACTTTCATTTATTCATTTACCTATCTTTATTCATTTGCATCTATCAAAGTTCTGGCACGGCTCTGGCGGGTGGTGTAAGGCTCCAATTTTTTCATTCCTCTGCTCGGTGTGAATTCATGCCCACACAAATTCCCACTCTGGCCCGGAGGGCTCTGACTTTTAGCCACGAGGTGGGGTGAGCAGCTAAATTCCTGAGCTGAGCATGTGCGCAGGCAATGCAAGGCAGACCACCATGGAGTCGGGGTTTGCCAAGCTAAATCACTGAAAAAAAATTCCTTCTCAGCTTCAGCCTTTGCCGCTTGATCTGCGGAAATGTGCAGCCGTAAACCCCAAGTTTCTAAAACAAATGCACATGGTGCAAGCGAATAACACAAAAGCAGCAGGGGCAGAGGGCTGTGCTGGCGGAGGGGCTGCCGGCCCTGGGCTTGCCGCAATCTCACTCCGAGCTCAGCCCCATGCCGTGGCTGGACGACAGGAGGAACCGGGCAAAAACCCGGCTGGGAGCGAGTCGGTAGTGAAATAGTTATCTCGGCTGGCTTTCTCGGTAACTCTTGGAAAGTCCCCGAAATGACGTTTCTAACTAACAATTAAAATGGGTTTAATTATAGAGAGGCTCAGAGCCCTGGGAACAAGCACCATCTACAGAACGAGTAAACAACTGCAGAAAATAATAGGCTGTTCGCTCCCCCGTCTACTCCTCACTTCTGGCCAAGGCAAGGGGAAAAAACAAGTAACTATAACGAGAAGGAAATTCGAGGAACCTGATTGCTCTCCTTAAGTAAATAATAATAATAATGATCATTAAAAAAAAAAATCTGGAATAGCCTGAGCCTGTGGGCATTTCTCTCGGTTGGTTATTTTGGTTGTTCTTGAAGACCAAAGGAGGGGAAAAAGATCAGCCGCCAGCGCAAAGTCCAGATGCCGCGACTCCAAAGCAAACAGAGGAGGAAGTGGATCATTTGTTTGAAGTTTTTGGTGCGATGGCCGCTCGGGTCAGCGCTCTGCAGCCCAAGGCAGGGGTTTCTGTTCTCCCAGCCAAGCCGGAGTGCAGGGAAGAAGGAAGAGCCTGCAGTGCCAGGGCAGGGCTCCCCTCGCCCGCCTGCGCGGGGAAGAGGGCCCAGATGCCATTGCTCAGCCTTGGATGAAACACCCACTGAACTTATAGCTGGGGCAAGCCTCGCCTCAGCTGGGGCTAAGGGGGATGACTGCGCAGAGAACGAGCGCTGAGGCGCTCTGGTATTGACAAGCCTTCAACAGTTTGGCTCATTCTTATTTTTATACAGAAACTGCCACCATCTTCCCCCCTCCGCTCTGCCATACCGATATCAGTATGAATCATTGAATCATACTTTACTTACTAAAACCTGGAACAGATTACTTGCTTAGAGACCTTATTTTCTTTATTTTTTTCTTTTTTCAGTTTTACAGTGTTGAGTCCTGGGGACTGGGAGAAAAGGCAGGATTTATCAAACACCCTTTTAAAGGGCAGACACGTATTTTAACAACTTAAATTACCGGGGATGTGAGCTATTTCCCTTTGCAGAGCCTGCCAGGTTTCAGTAAAATTTTGAAAAAAGGAGTAAGGCTCCGAGGGAGGGGAGGGGGGCGGCGGGGGTTGATCAGCACAAAGCCCTCCAGGGCGCACAAGCGCCGGGCGAGCGGCCGCGCCGAGCACGGGTCCGATCAGTTTGAATCCAAGCGGGCCGGCCCCCGTTGGGTTTCCGCGGGAACAATTCCGGCGGAGCGCGGGGCCGCCGCCCAGCACGGCCGTTGGTCGCGCGGCC